>CM057456.1:748170000-748235000 GCA_016271365.2 Neoceratodus forsteri | reverse complement strand
ATGGCACTGCCACCTTTTGGTGATCTGTACCACTACACTGAGTTATATAAGACTCTGTATAAGAACTCTTTTGTTCTCAAACTGATGACTACAGAATTGTATAATGTTATCTTGGACTGTGAAGCCACCTCTAATTTAGCCAATAGGGCTCATCTCTGTAACTAGAAATGTTTCTATCTTTTGGTAACCATAGTAATTATCATAGCTATATAATGTAATGCACAAGCCTTATACCTCGGAGACCTGAGAGACCCCAAGAGACACAGAGAAACCTCGAGGTGTAGGGAACGCTAAGCACTGGCTCCCGGTTCGTATTGGTAAGAACTGCTTAGGGCAATTGTGATTTATCCCTTTGGTAGTAATAAACTTGTTTATTACTCTAATGCAACGCGTCTGTGATTACTTGCATTTCCAATATCATCAAGAATCTGAAAGTGAGGTTTAGACCTCCAGACAACCTGAATTACCACCAGAACAGGCAGATGGGACCTCGGTTTAACGTCTCATCCGAAAGACGGCACCTCAGAAGTGCAGCACCACCCTCTTGCTGCACTACAGTGTGAGTATTGTGATATTAGCCCAAGTGCCTGGTGTGGGGGATAGAACCCACAGCCTTCTGATCTCCCGGCCTAAGAGGCAAGTGTGCTACCTGCTGAGCCACTGACTTGTTTGTACTTGACGCAGCACCTTTGTAAAAGTACCGCCGGTTCAAAAGTATTGTAATCCTAGTAATAAATAAATTGGAACCAGCCCCACATATGTGTGTATTCTCCAGTAACCCACGCTCTGTTGTGGGTTAACTGACTTGTACCATGGCCAGGAAAAATGGGGCTGTACGCTATGGAGAGAGAGAGAGAGAGAGAGAGAGAGAGAGAGAGAGAGAGAGAGAGAGAGATGACAGACACAGGTACTGTTACAACTCAGAAGTTTATTTCACAGAAAACAGCATGACAACAGTAAGTCAGCACAAAGTCCATACTGCTGAGGACAGCGCAACCGTGCTTGACACACAACTTGTAGGTGCAACACTTTGAAAACTAGGTACTGCTGGCAGTATAGAAAGGTAACATTTCCGCAACTACTTACAGCAAGATGCAACATTTGTAACACTACTTACAGCAACATGGAGTGGGACAAACATGACCTTGCTGTATACTTTCTTCTTCTCCAGTGCAGATGGCAGGAAATTTCCTTTTCATTGCCAGAGTTTGGGGGTGCTCAAAGAGACAGAGGACAGGGGATTTTACGAGGAGGGAGGGCTATATTGGAGGGAGTGAGAAACAAGTTAAGGTGGGCATTAAGGAGGAGAGAGTGAGGGTTATGCCACAAGATACACATGGCAGCAACCGTGACATTGGAGGGTGGCCAACAGGAGTCTGGAATCCAGCCAGACAGGGAATATTTGACATGGAGGATAGAAGGACTTCACAGCAATTGAAATTACTTGTACAGCTCTTAAACAACATTGAAATACTGCATACAACTTTCAGCATCATGCTACAACTGTCACCGTCATGACCTCCTGTTCAGGTGCCGTACTACAGGGATGAGGCATACTGACGGGCCCATTATAACAACAAACGTTGACAGCCCCATTGATGGTAAAGTTGTGTAACTGGAAGGGATTGCCACTTGGCATGTCTGGAATAGGTCCAGTTGCTCGTCTGTTTGGAACAGATCCGGTTGCTGCATCCGTAGAAGGGGCTGCCATTCCTGTCTGTGGCCATTTCAGGAGGAGCGCTGCTTGCGGTCTTGACAGTAGTGCTGGGTGCGGAGGTGTCAACTGCAGCTGTGGGTGAGTTGGTGACACTGTGCTTTTCTGGGGATTTCTCACAATGATCAATGGGTGGCTTGGACAGGGTGATGACTGCTGCTGACATGCCTTTGCTGTTTTTTTTGTTTGTTTGTTTGTTCTACTTATTTGTTATTGTTTTCACAAATAAAAACAAGTGTATTACATCCAGGCTTTGCTACATAAAAAGAACAACATATTCATCATACAATATCAGGATTTGAAACCGTTCTGGACTATGTTACAACATGTGGGGGATAATACCATCTCATACATCTCACAAGAAAGCGGTCAGGATGAGCGTACACTGCCAAGAATGAGGACAGTCCCTGAGATGAGAAATATACTGAACATATTCCGTCCATGCAATGGACTTAATAACTTCTACATAGCATATTAATGAAATGAGACATTTTAGGCATGTGCTATTACTCCGATTCAAACTAGGAATATCTAAAACAAGCAAAATTATTTTACTACTACTTTAAAGAGCAGTTTCCTACTACATGGACAACTGCTCCCCCTAACGTGGTCAATAACTGACCTGTCCCGGAGTGCGGTGATGAAATCTGGCATTGAAGGTTTTCTCCCCTCTTACCCCTCCACCTCCCTATCTTCCACCTCACCCTTCCAAATACTCCCTCAGATCTGGCGACTCACGGTCTCGGACTATACCTTACAGAAGCACTACATCAGGCCAAATGGCCTTCTCTCATCGCCGTCTTAAACTTTGGAACCAACTACAGACCCAAATCCGCCACTCCTCAGTCAGTTCTTTCCCTCTACTGCAACTGCACCCAAGTCTCACTTGGCTCCAGTCCCAGATGCAAGTCTATACCTCCTCCTTCCTCCAGCTGGGCCTAATAATTCTCCCCCATCCTAACCCCTCCTGCAACCAAGCACTTATCTGCACTTCTCCTGTACCACCCCCTTCCTTTAGACTCTAATCCTGCCCTTTCTGCCAAATTCCCGCTATGTATTCAATCTGGAAATGTTCATACTCATGATGGTTGTGATCTTGTACCGTCTGTCTTATGTACATTTAACTATTACCTGATTCTATGTATACTGCGTGTATTATGTTATGTACTCCCACTCCCCTTCCCTCAGGATGTACCGTGAGACGAGCATTTTGTTGCTCAGTGTAATTTTCCTGGTGAAACATTTCAATAAATAAATAAAATGTTAATTCCTCCAGGTTAAAAAGTTATATCCCTCGTAAACTGTAGTTTTAGCATTGGCGATAAAAACAGACTGGCTTCCTGATTGGAAAACCAGACCACCACACCGGCCCATGCAGCCCTGTTTTGTGATGTCACAAAATGAAGGCTGCGTGTGCGGCTCCATTGATTTCTATGGGGGCGATATTTCCATACATTGTTAAATCACTTATAGTTGCGATTTTAATAAATCAAAGCGACTGATCGAGTAATAGGGTCCCTATTGATCGGTCACAAAATCGCAACTATAAGTGATAAACCATGTATGGAAATATCACCCCCACAGAAAACAATGGGGCGTGCACATGCAGCCTTCGTTTTGTGACATCACAAAACAGGACTGCATGGGCCGGCATGGGGGTATGGTTTTCCGATCAGGAAGCTGGTCTGTTTTTAATCGCCAATGCCGAAACTACAGTTTACGAGGGATATAACTTTTTAACCTGGAGGAATTTCAATGCCAGATTTCATCACCAGACTCCGGGACAGGTCAGTTATCGACCATGCTTGGGGGACAGCTACTAGGAAGCTGCTCTTTAAGCATATTAACATTGCAGTATAACTGTAAGCTGGCCAATTTTACTGGGCAACAATGTGCGACTGAAGGTTGGCCAAACAGCCCCAAACGGGAGCATCACATTTAATAGAAGATTCAGGGAGAAACTTGCTGGTCAACGACCTCATGGTGACAATAACAAAGGCTACCAATCTGAGGTGCCATGATCAGGAATAAAGGTAGGAAGGCGCCATTTTCCATCAGAATAAAATAAACCAACGATATCATAATACCAGACTCTTCCCAATATAGGCAACTATTCACTTTTTAACAATTAGGTTACGTAAACCTCAATTTGCGTGTGAATTAACTTGTATTAAAAGTTTCATTAATCAGCTCTCTGGCTCTTCCCTACCAAAACTCAAGTCCCAAGTTCTTACCGACCCTTATGGTAGAATTCAACCTTTATCTCTTAGGAAGTTTCTTCCGATTCAGAGTCAGAACCTCTAGATGCAAATTTACAGCCAGTGCGGACTACAAGTTTACCCGCATCCTTCTTCCGATCAGTAAAAAATGTAAGTCTTGCCTCCGTACACAATCTTTAGTCTGGCAGGGAGCATCAAAACATGTTGAACCCCCCCCCCCCCAGTGCTTGCAGCTGCTGTCTGATGCTGTTGAAGGCCTTCTGTCTTGACCGAGTAGAGTAGCTGAGGTCTGGAAAAAAGCGGATGACTTTGCTTTGCTATTCCAAACTTCTGTCCCGTCTCGTGGCATGCAACATCTCGTCATGTTAAGCCTCATCAACCAGGACAATCATTACAGTCCGTGGAGAATGATCGTCACCCAGAACTCGTCGGGGAGTGATCATATGTAGTTTCTTGATGGTAAAGTCTTTAAAATGCAAGTGATCCATTAACCACTGGGTTATGAAGGCTCTGAAGTCTTAGTCTCCGAAATTCTCTAGCATTCCAATCATTCGAACATTAGTAGCTCTGGCCTGGTTTTCCAAATGCTCCAGGTGCAAATGAAGCATAAAATTTTCCTTCACAAGGCCTGCAGCTGTTGTCATGGCCTTGGTAGCATGACTGGATGTGTTCTTGACATCTCCTTGGACAGCAACCACCGTTGCATCCAGTGTGGTCACCTTACCTACTAAAGCCTCCAAATTGGCATCCACTGACTGGATCGCCTTGAGTAGTGAAGCATTTGTAGGTTGCCCAGTTTAAGTCATCGAGTTAGAAGTTGATGGTGCTGTACTGTCAAGGGCCTTATCAGCTTTTGGCCATGCTCCTTCGGTTGGTTGACCACCTCGAGTATGTCTCCCCATCATGCCAGTTTTAGTATCAATTTGTTTGGCTTCTCTAAGTGCACACAGATCTGTCGATTTAAACTGCAACTTTTAAGTTTAAACTTGTTTTTTGATCGATAAGTGCAGATTCAACCTGCAGCTCCAAACACATGCGTGCTTTCAGTTCAGCAGTTGGTTCCACCCCCGACACGCCTTTGCTGTTTGACAAAATTGTAGACCATTTCTGGGGATCACTAGATGATGGGAACCAGTAGCTCTTGAGACTGCTCTTGCATCAGTGCCCTGTCACCATGATTTCTCTTGATGCAAGCCCAGCCTCCGATAGAAGGTGTACAGCCATGCTCTGAATTGAGTGGTTGGTGTACTGGCGGTCTGAGCCTGGCATCACTAGATATTTGTCACATTAGTTCTCCTAAGTAGTTTACACCAATGGGTTGGTAGCCATACCACCACTGATGGTGGTCCAAGACATACTGTGGCAGCTTCTTCAGGTGTAGATAGAAAGCAGGCACGTTGGGAGGGCACTTCAATACACACTTTTTAAAGAGTGCCACGGGACAGTCTGGGTTGCCTGGTTGGACAAAGAAATCCCCTCCGAGAGTCTCGATCTTTCTCATTAACCATAATGTGATTTTTTTGTTGTCTCGTTAAATGACAGGGTCACACACTTCTGCCTACTGTCATCAGTTGTGATTTCAAAAGAGCTGTACTGGAGTTTTGCTAGACCTTCTCTTCCTCGTCTTGTTAATCCCAGCTGAAGCTCAAACCACAGGCGGCGTACCAGTCCATACGCAGTGTCTGTGCTGAGCTTGGGATAACACCAGATGGCATGAAGATCCGCATCCTTGAAGCACGGGTGATGCACCAATACATCCAGCCCCGTTCTTCGCTATTCCTTTAACACAGCAACAAAAATGTTATTCACCCCTGTAAAGTCCGTTTCAGTCACAATGTTAACGTGCCTGTTTAATGCTACACTGGTTAGGTGGCGACTGATGCCAGCTGTTAAGCCGACTGAGGAACTTCTCGTGTACTGCTTACCACCAGTGGTTCTCAGTTCTCAAGGAGGCATAAAACGGTCACAGAATGTCCCCCAGTTCCTGAGGGGTTACTGTTTTCAGATCAATTCGCCGAGACATGGACTGCATCCAGTCCTGAAAGACATTCACTGCCCACCCTGTCATTCTGTGGGTGTTTGCCTCATTCTTTTTCTTTTCCAGGCCATCTAGCTCACTGGGACTCAGGGAGACGTGGAGGCAGGTACAGTCTGTATTCAGAGCTACGGCTCCCGCATTCTGTCTGTCTGTCTGTCTGTCTGTCTGTCTCTCTGTCTGTCTGTCTTCTCTGTCTGTCTGTCTCTCTGTCTGTCTGTCTCTCTGTCTGTCTGTCTCTCTGTCTCTCTCTGTCTCTCTCTGTCTCTCTCTGTCTCTCTCTGTCTCTCTCTGTCTCTCTCTGTCTCTCTCTGTCTCTCTCTGTCTCTCTCTGTCTCTCTCTCTCTCTCTCTCGGTCTGTTATGTGGAGGTTCATTTTGCCCACTGTGCTGGCCCACCCACTCAGTTATATTGAGGTTTCCCAGACAGGGAAAAATTCACTGAAATGTTCTTCTGCATGTTACTACTGCTGCTGACATGGCACTGTGGATGTGGAGACCGACAAAGTAGGGAAGTGCCCTGAAGGGGGCATCCCATTCACTCTCTTCCTGACTCTCACTGGTACAGGGAGCAACCGTGGATTGAGACTTAATCCACGGTCACCTGATGGCTCCTGACAAATAGGAGTGGTCTATTTTCCCCGGCCAAGGTATAAGGAGTTCTTAGTGTTCACTGTTCCCTTTTAATGACAGAATATCTGTTAATTAGCTTTCTTATAACAGGGCTTTGACAGGGTCTCAAAGGACTTTTTAACTTTTCTTACATTTGTTCTTTTTTCTTTCATGAAAGAAATATTGTCACCTAACTGGGAACTGAATCTAGGCCAGCTGAATTCCATCTAGGTGCTCTAAACAGTTCACTGGTTCAACTGGTGTACATGCTGAAATATTAGGGTCTCCAATAAAACAGGGCAAGTTAAAGGAATACGTTAATTTTCTTGCACAAAATCTACCAGAATTTGGTTTGTGGCCTAGTGCAAACTGTGGTCCCTAAACTGAGCTACTAGGCAATCAGTTCACTGAACTTCCAGTGGTGGTTACTTTTCTTTGCAATTTTACTGTACTCCTCCCGGATATTTGTAGTGTTAAAAAAAAAAATGCATTTCAGTGCCCTCAGAAGTCAAATACTATACAGGTAAAAAGATCAGCTCAACTTATAAAGCATCAAAATAGATTTTTTTTTGGGGGGGTGAGGGGTAGGGGTTGCAGAGGCCAAGTCTCATAGTAAGGTCAAATTATTTTCCCCCACAAAATGTGCATTTTCAGTGCTTCCACCATCCCCATGGACTTCCTGTCTTCTATAGGAACAGCAGTGAATGCATAGGGTTTAGAGTTGTTTACTGCAATTTTTTATTTCAATTTCAAAATTATCCCAACAACTAAAGAAAATAAAAATTCTAAACTCTGAAGCAGCAGTACAGCCAAGTCATGCAAAACTCTGACCATACTGTTTAAAAACAGCTGCCGACACCTCCAGGAGAACATTAACAGAAAAAGAAAATAAATAAATCTAGATACAATTAGTCTTCGATTTTTCCTTTTTTATGCCACAAAGGTTTTTATCCTCCTTGGCAGGTCTGATGAAAGGCTAATCAGCCCAATCGCCCATCTCGAATATCGTCCCTCACCTCTCTCTGTTGGGCGAGTACCCCCGCAGATTTCTTCCTGTGGTGGGGCAAGAGCCGTCCTTTCTCTCCTCTGACCAACATATCCAACACTGCCACGGGCTGCATCAGCAAGGCGGACTGTCAGTATACAGGCAGGGTTTCATGAAGCCCAAACCTCCATTTTTGTCAGTTTTTTTTTTTTTGTCGCTATTCCTTACCATAAGAGCATCGTGCATGCATGTGGAGGCGTGCACGCCTGCCTTCACACTCCAGCACCCTCCTGCTCTTGCCACTCACGCTGCACCCACACTAGGCCTCTACCTGGTGGCAGTCGTATGCCTAGCCACCGTGCCTCCCCACCCCGGGAGAGGAGAGCAGTCCTTTGGACGCCCGATCCTGTACCGCCCAAGCTGACTGGACTCCATTCCCAAACCCAGGTCACTGGCATGGGAAAAGGTAAGGTGTGCATAGTGCCTCAGCACTCCTCGCCCCCAGGCCAGCTTTCATCTTCCGTTTTTCCTTAGTATATTAGTATTTCTTCTCCATTATTCATTACCAAGGTCATATACGTGAAAACAGGATTTTTGTTTCACTAGCGTTCATCTGCCTTTATTGCTTTGTTGCTTTCTTTAGCTTAGAAATAGCAACGTGGCTATGAAAAAGGTTAGGTTCAGGGTTAGGATCAAGAAACTAAGAAAAATAATAATAATTATAATAATTGCAGTACACAGCCTAGGAAACCCTTAGAAAAGCAGTCACTGGCTCCATGGTGCTGAGTGATCATTTCATAGACGCTCTCCTTCCAGGAGGGAGGGAGGGAGGGAAGCTGTTGCGTTTCTTATTCACGGCTCCTGGTGGTGCCAAGTGGTGGTGACTATGGCGGTGTGGGAAACCACATCCCGTCAGTCACTCCCCCCCCCTTTCCAAGCCAGCCATGAGTGCACACAGCCAATAGGTTAGGGGGTGGGTGGGACCAGGAAAAACAGAAAAATGGCTGCCACTGCCCCGGATGACAGCCTCGGGATGGCTCCCCTATGTCACCCCAGGTCACACAGCACAGACTGTTCCTGCCCCTCCTGCCGAGGTCCCTAGTCAAGCCCCCGGACGGGGATCGGTCAGAATCAACAGGCGTGCTTGATGGGTCAGACCTACAGGGTCTGATGGGCGATAAAATTGAGGCCGCCTAGGTGGACAGCAGGAAGGTTCAGCATGAGAGCCCAAGGGAGTGGGCCGTGGCAGTTTTGGGGGAGAGAAAAGCCGATTCAACAGATATACCAACACATTTTATTAAATGTGAATGAAAACTAACCTTTTGTAAAAAAAAATATTTTTTCAGTTTTATGTAAATCCAGTGAATCTGTTATTTATAAAACTCATTTTATGTGAATTTTTTTTTTTATATGAACAAGAACTTTATGTTGTAGCTTCCGTTTGACCTATAATGAACGTTTGGAAAATTATCCATCATGCAGCTGTATGGTTTTCACTTAATAAATTAAACGTTCATTTGTGTTTTTTAACCCAATGCACCATGTCCATTTAAATAAATCATTTAAAAACCTGGCAGATGTAAACCAAATTTCCTCTATATAATTGGATAAGGAAGATTAAAACCAAATCAGCTAATGAACTCAGGGCAACTAAAGAGTAAATTCTTTATCAGCAATGGCACTCTCAGGCAGGAAAGAAATCCATTATCCACAAACAAAATCAGTGGGGTCTGCTGATTGACAGGATACCAGTTGTCAGGGCAGCCAAACAGAAATATACCTAGACATCAGCGGCTGCAGCCAGCAACAGATGTGGTGACAGCCATTAAAGTTAGCATGGGGTCGAGTGTCTGGATGTCAGGCCTTACACTGGAGCCCACATTAGTAAGGCATAACCCCTTCTTCCTATTATGAAACAAGAGCTCCGTTTGAAGCAGTGTCATCAGTTGATCAGTTACACTGAGGCACCGTCACGTTTGTCAGGTTAGTAGCACTATTTTAAGAGCTAGTAGTGCCAAAAAAAAAAATAGGCAGAAATTATTAGTAATTTTTTAAAGTAGTCCCCAATTGCTTTATATTTCAGATTTTTTTTTCTGTGTGCTCATTAGATGGGTTTCTACCAAACAGTATTGGGTGTGATGGAAAAAGCTGCACTTCACCTGGATGTAGATATATAGTTCTGTTCTTCACACTGCATCATCAGCATGTGATTTCAGTTACACGACATGCCCTGCTGCCTGACTGGTAATGTGTCACAAGTGTCCAATCAAGAGGCATGTTTACATGGCCTGATCTGCATCACTGTGAGCTGCATCCATGCAGATCAGACCATGTAAACAGTCTGAGGAGCATTGCAGGTCACACCATTCCAGCGCAGATGCATACTGGTGCAGGCCTTTGTGCTACCACATAGACATGCTGCTCTGTCTGCACTGGTGTGGCATCACACATCACACTGCACTGCCATGCCCACGTGAGCTGTCTGTACTGCTTCCTGGACGCAAGACTGTTTCCCACCACTCCATGTCAGTACCACACACAAAATTACAATTATTTAAATTGTATAGTACCTAGTCGCTGAAAACGTAGAAATCCTCTAATTCTATGGCAAAAAAAAAAAATGTACCCCACGACCCTGACCCTCAACCCTGCCACGGTCAGAAATACTGCTAAAAGGCATCCAGTCGAAGAAATGTTGCCAGTAGCAGAACCTGCCCAGTCAGGCTGTTTAAGTGCCAGCTCCCAAACCCGGCTGGCCAGCACCTCTCCAAGGACAGAATACGGTAGAAGAGGCATCGGTTTCCTCTCCTCTTCATCAGGGTAAGAGGCTTTACAACCTCCTTCCCCAATGAATATTCAATGAGTATTTGATGACACAGGAAAATGCTGGCAGAAGCCCATTTAGGCACTGACAAGCCTTACAAGCATATGGCAACTTATTTCTGCATAACAGAAGGAGTGCAAAGGGGCACATTCTGTGCAGTTTCATTGTTTCATTTTCACCGAGTAATTTAGGATTTGTGGAAGTCCCCTTGGAAGGCCTGGCCACGCCTGGGCTCTAACCTTATGTTTTCAATCTGTGACAGTAGACTGCAACAAGAAATAATCAGGTTTCCTAGAAACATTTTAAGTAGCCAACTAAAAATGTGTTCTTAGATCTGCCTCTCAACTGCTCCTACTTGTGCTTTATTAAGAGAGACAGTGAGTGTGTGTGTGTGTGTGTGTGTGTGTGTGTGTGTGTGTGTCAACGCGAGCGCAAGAGAGTGAGTGCGAGGTCCACTTAATCTCTGTATCTGCAGCACTGCCCCTAAAAAATGTTTAAGGACGAGGGTAGAAATCAAGCAGCAAATGTACTAAACATATTTTCTCCAAATGTGCTCTGTTATATCACAAAACAAACAATCTGTTATATCAAAAGACTTGTTTAGAATTTCTGCATACCGGGATAGCCTCATTTAGGCTACTAGCCTAGTTTCCAAAAGGGTCCTGAGGAACAACAGCAGCGTTATGACGAACAAACAAACCTAGAATTTGTTGGCAGAAAATGACCACTTGGCCCACCCAGTCTGCCCACATGATCCCTCCCTAAGCTGTCTCCACAGACCCCAAATGGTTTCTGGCAACCCTCTCTCCTCTCCTCTCTGCCCATTTTCTAATACACTCCTATTTCTATTTAATGCATGCTTGAAGCCCCCCCCACACACTGTTTCTGCTTCCACTGCCTCTGCTGGCAGTCTGTTCCAGGCACCTACCACTCTTTCAGTGAAGAAATATTTCCTCATATACCTCTTCAACTTCCCCCCTCCAGCTTCATCGCATGCCCCCAGGTCCTGGTGCTCCTCATTTGAAAGAGACTTCCCTCCTACACCCTGTTCATCCCCGTGAGGTACACAGACATAGAAATTGATTGCAGATAAGGACCGCCAGGCCCACCCAGTCTTCCCATTTACTCTACCCGCTGTAGAGATCACAGACTCTACTTGATCTCTGGCTTTGATCTCTTTCCTATCACTAGGGTTCCCCTATGCCTATCCCATGCATTTTTGAATTCCCCTACCAAATTTGTCCCTGCCACCTCTGCTAGGAGACTGTTCAATGCATCAACCACCCCTTCCATGAAGAAATACTTCCTTGCATTGACCCTTGGTCTACCCCCTTCCAGCCTCATATCATGATCCCTTGTTCTAGAACATCTCTTTCTGAAAGATACTACCCTCCTGTACCTTACTTATAACCTTGAGATATTTGAAGGTCTCTATCATATCCCCCTCTCCCTCCTCTCTTTCAGGGTATACATATTTAGGTCCTCCAGTCTCATCATATAACTCATGAGGCAGGCCCCTGGCCTCTTCTCATGCCTTCTTTCCCAATTCATGCCCAACCCCCACCCCAGCTCAGGTTCTTGGCTCCTGACCTGGTGGTCCTCACTCGGCTGCCCCTCCTCAATCCCTCACCCTCACTCCATCTTCACAGCCATACCTGGCAGCCAGCCCCTCATACCTTCCTCACTCCCCACCCTTCTTTTTCCTCTCTTCCCTCACACCCCTTTGGAACCTGCCATGACAAAGCCACTTCTGGCTGCTTTTTTCCCCCCACCTTCTGCACTTAGCAACAGACTTCTCAGCACTTAGCAACTGGTTTTGTTTTCATCTGTGACTACTTTACTGGAGTCAAGTTACATACCCTGCTTGTTTCCAAGTCTGCATATGTTCCGTTTTTTTCATATGTGCCACAGATTTAATCCTAACTACCTACCCTGTCTATTATCGCCACTGCAAGTCTCTCTGTTATGTATTGTTTTTATAGCCATGACATACAGCCTTTGTAAAAGAGCCTCCTTGACTCAAAGGTTGTAATTCCAAAACTGAAGTAAATAAAAAAATGTTGTTTCCCTTCTCTGAACTGCTTCTACCCTGTCAACGTCCTTACGGAGATGCGGCCTCCAGAACTGGACAGAGTACTCCAGACGAGGTCTCACTAATGATCTGTACAGAGGCGTCACCACCTCCTCCCTTCTGCTGGTGAGACCACGCTCTATGCACTCCAGCACCCTGCTGCCTCTCCCCACAGTCCTGGCACACTGTTTGGCATGGGGGCATGCTCTATAGATTACAATGGGAGCGGGGTTTAAAATAAATGTTTTAATTCTAAACAGCTACAGACAGGTGGAAACAGGTACTTGTAGGTCTCGTCCTCCTCTCTTCAAGGGTGTACGTATTGAGATCTCTCAGTCTCTCCTTGTAGGGCTTCTCATGCAACCTCTGTATTACTTTTCTGATTATCTGAAGTTAGAAAAATAATAAACGGTGAGTAGTAGTCGATATTTCCGTGAAAGGTCAGATGAGTATGAACAATGGCGGGGGACTAAGGAGAGATGGGGACGCCCACGTTTATGTAGATGCTGGCGCATGACATTGTCTTGGGCACCCTCTGGCTTGCAGAAGTTTCCGTGTGGTTATAGAACTGATGTGAGTGTAGTTCCAAAGGTGTGGCCTGATGAAAGAGATATACTCAAAGAAAGTACTGTATGCTGTTTCTGACTACACGAGAGAAGCAGCTTGTGCCAGTAGGCAGTGCAATTTGGAGCTGAAGTTGCTTTACTGGACCTGGATGCAGTTTAACAGACTACCTCTCCAACTGAGCAGTGCCCTCGGACTGCCCCTATTTTTGTTTCATTACCCTGGGGAAAGTCCTTAAGCAGGATGAAGAGCTGGGATCACTGTAGCTCTCTCTCTGTGCAGCTCTCTGGGTGATTTTTCCACCCACCCTTTCCTCCCCCACCTCCTTCATTAAATACACTTTCTCCTTCTCCCAGTCACCCACTCCTACTTCTCTCAGTTCTCTCTCTCTCTCTTCCCCCCCCTCTCTTTTAAAGGGGTAGTACCTCATTCCTGAGGCTTGTGCATCACAATGTCAATTAGGACCTCTGGGACCCTATCATGCATCGTCATACTCACTCTGTTATCCCCAACGGGACCTCTGTGCACCAGGTTGCCTCCTTCCTCCCATCTAAACCACCAGGAGACAGTCCTTAATGTGTATGTCTCAATCACCTCCCCCTACCAGGGGTCCAAAAGCTACACCCAGCATGGCATCCCAGGACCTGGTCACAGTGCTGTCACCCAAAATATCCCTCCTTGGTACTGCTCATCCCTGGATTCGTTGCCCACTTTAGCACCACTAAAGTACTTGCATCCAGCAAAAGACAACAGTCAAAAAATTATAAACTCTTACTGGACCACATTACTTGCTTCCTGCTGCTGCTGTTACTACTACTTCTTTCAGGCAATATTCACACAGCGAAAAACGCAGGCACCCAGCAAACTAGTAAGGCAACAGCAGAAAAAAAAACTAATATTGGAACAGCTCCTAAAACTATTCTTGCTTCTCCTACTCCTGATGTCTGGCAAAGTGTATCCTAACCCTGGTCCTCCATCGACACACAATGCTAGACAGCGTAAAATTTCAGGTCTCATGTTCTCATCCCTAAACATCTGCAGCCTCCTCCCAAAAGTGGACAGTCTCAAGGCCTGGGTCTCAACACCACCCTGATGTGATATCTGTTGTGGAAACATGGCTTTCCCAGAAAATACCAGCTACTGTCCTATCCCTGCCCAGCTACACCCTGTATTGACAGGACCAGCGCTCGAAAAGAGGTGGAGGATGTGTCATTTGCACCAGAAATACACTCCAGGGATATGTCATACCCCTACCACCCAGCAATGACAATCTCCAGCTACTAGCCATCAAACTAATGATATGAGCACACAACAGAGTGCTCACCCTACTGTCCGTATAAATCCCACCTAAGCAGATCATGCCTGGCATCAACAACCTACTGGACTACATCATCACGCTGAGCCTAAACACTGAAACAATGCTGTTGGGAGACTTCAATATTAACTGGGTCTTACCTACGTCTAACACCATCAAAGATGCCCTTGCCACAATCCACTTCTCCCAGCTGCGGACGCGCTGACTTGAACCAATTACAAGACGGGCACCAGCACACTTCTGGACTGGGTTCTCTCAAACCGCCCTTCCCACATCACATATCTCACCATGTTCCCAGACTCATTGAGTGACCACTCCCGTGTCAATTTCTTCTGGAGCAACACCAACTACCACAAACCTCCTGCCAGAACTGTAAAAAAAAAAATGCCTACTCCTAAAGGGCCACCTTCCTCAGCTAAAGGACGACCTAACGCAGCAGGACTGGTCGGACATGTATGGAACCATGGATGTGGACACTGCACTAGACCTCTATCTCAAAATTCAATGCAGCCTGTGACAAACATTCTCCTGTCACAGAGAGAAAAACCAGAGGACCTATAAATCCCTGGATTACCCCTGAACTACTGGCGCAACTAAAACGCAAGAGATCAACTCTGGCAAACAGCGCGGGCACATGGCACACCAACTAACATCCAAAAGTATAAAACAGCCCTCAATGAGTGCACAAAGGCAGTCCGTGAGGCAAAAAGCAAATTCTACAAGGAAGCGCTCACTAACATCTGGAACAGCAGCAAATCATTCTGGGCAAATCTAAACAATATCACTGAGAAGGACCCTAAAATAGCCCCAGCCATGCTAAATGTTGAGAGCGTCCCTACCTTGGACCCTCTGCTCATTGCTAACTTTCTGAACCTCACCTTCTTGGATCTCAGTAGTGTGCTCCCAAACATCTTCAATACCCTTGCTCCAGGGGACAGCGAGAAGACCCCAGCCAAGCACGACCAAACCGGCCACTCTTCCATTTCAAACTGGTCTCCAAAGCTGCTGCTAGAAAATACCTTGAAAAGGCCCTCGGCAAATCTAGGCACGGTGGGGACTCTCTGGACCTAAAATGTGTTCGACTAACATTAGACAAAGTACTTGATCCACTGACAAAGATAATTAATCTATCCCTCTGCCACTCCAAATTTCCCCAAATCTGAAAAGTTGCCACGGTCACCCCAGTACACAAAAGTGGTGACTGGTCACTTCAAAACAGCTATAGGCCAATCTCTATACTCCCCCCACTCTCCAACGCCCTTGAAAGGATTGTGGCTGACCAGCTGGTAGAGTACTTCAAATAATATCAGCTCCCATGGCCAGAACAGCATGGTTTCTGAGCCGGCCATAGCACCATCACAGCTCTCCTGGAATTTACCGGATTCATACATAGTGCTCTTGACAAAGGGCACATTGTAAAGGCGGCCTTTGTTGATCTATCAAAGGCATTTGACACAGTCCGTCATGCCCTCCTCCTTGAACAGCTCTTGGACATAGGGCTAGCCCTAGAAACCGTAGCATGGTTTTGTAACTGCCTTAGCCTGCGATCACAGCAAATAAAGATCGGGGACATCCTATCAGAAAGTCAACTGCTTGGATCCAGGTTATCACAAGGATCCATACTCTGTCTGTTACTCTTCAGTGTCTTCCTAAACAACCTCTCGGCTGCTTGCTATAGCTGCATGCTCCTCTATGCAGATGATGTGGTGATCTTTACTAGCAACCTCGACCCCACACTTCTGGGATAAGACCTCCAGAGTGGCTTTGCAGCAGCTGAAAAATGGTTCAAAGAGAAAAATTGGTCATGAACTATAAAAAGACCAACACCATGCTCTTCACCACTTCCCAAAACAACCTAAATGGCTATCTCCTGGCAATTCAGTAAGACTCCGGTAACACCCTGGAACTAGTCTCCCATTTCAAGTACCTGGGAATCACAATGGACACTGCCCTATCTTACACACAGCACATTGACATCAGGGCCAAAGCCTTTAACACCAGGATCGGTATCCTCTACAGGCACAGACATTGTCTGACCTATGGAGCTCTGAACTTGGCAATTAACAGTTCACTCATCTACAACTCTGCTACTGACACAGCGCTCCAACGCCTCTCAACAGCTTTAAGCAAAGCCTACCGCCTGCTCACTAATGCCCCAAAACTCACCCACACCCGTGAGCTTTATGCACGATCGGGTTGGCTTCAATTGAAGGACAGAATACTTGATCAAACCTGCCTGCTCGCAAAAAAAAAGTCTTACTAAACTTACTTTCTCAAGGAGTTCTGAGTCTTCTATCACCACCTATACATGCCAGGCACACCAGGAGCTCGACTACACAAGTATTCCATGTGCCCAGGTGCTGCACAACTATGGCCCAGAGATCCTTTGCTCTCCGGGCTCCTCTATGGACAAATGGTCAACCACCAGACATCGCCAGAGCCACAACCCTTGGTTCGTTTCAGCAAAATCTTATTGGCATTGTTACAGGTGTTTGCCATTTGGCAACAGCCAGGATTGGCAGACACACTTTCTTAGCCAAGGCCTTGGATCTGCCTTTCCATCAATGTCACAGCAGCACAGGCTATACCCAAGACCCCTCTATAGCAGCCCAGAAGTGAACAGGTGACACTGGTGCTAAAAATGGCAATCTGTATGACAGGAAGCATCGATTTGTACGTGAACATGCTCAAGAGGCGTCACCTTGCCTGTGTTTGAGGCAGAAATTGACTTTCCTGGCCAGGTAGGACACGTCTTCAGCATTATACCTGCTATGGTTGGCACTCGTATCGAAGGGTAGGGATCCCTCAACAAGGGGAGAATTAGCCAGATAAATATGCTCCTGGCAGATGGAGATCTTCTCTCCCGACTGCCACTTTTGTGTCTGTTGTGGTGTTTGGGACATGAAGAGGGAGACTTGCTCCAGCATGACCGTTATTTAGGTTGCTTTAGAAGTTCCCATGCCCAGCTTCTGGAGAGGGACAGAAAAAGGCACCGTGAGCCCGGGAACCTTTAGGGCTATGGGATACAGAAATATACATAAGTAATTCCACCTGGATACCCTTGGTATTCAATACAAAGGCCCTGGTTGGTAGGGCAGCCAGTCCTGTGACAGCAGCCAGCAAACTGAGCTCCTTGGTAGGGCTACCCCCTCCCCCTGGGGGTGAGCCTCCAAATCACTGGACTGTTGAGGAACCATCCATCTGCACCAAAGAATTAGAGGACTTAATGCTCATGTACTTACTGTGATCTGCTGCCGAAGTACTTGTTGCAAGAGGAGTGCTGTGGCAAGTCCCTCGCATTGTGCCTCCAAAATGGGCCTGCTTCAGAGGGTTCCGGAGACAGAAGGCAACACAATGTAGGTCTGTCTAATGCCTTGCTGGAACTTGCAGAAACCACTGGGGGTGGGGTGGGGAGGCACAAAAAGGTACTGGAGATTGTACCACGCAGCTCAAATCAGAAAGAAAGACTTTGGCACAGTTATGTGTAAAAACACGGACTCCTGTGTGATGCACATTGTACGGGTCATGAGATGCGGATGCGTTTTCACATAATTGCTTGAAAAACCTCTCTAAAACATAGTCGGTAAAAATGTCACATATATAGCTCATGTAAATGACCAGCAGGCTCTCAGAGTCATTGACTCCATCTTGGGGAGAAGGATCCTGATGGCTTTGTAACATGGCAAAGATAGACAAATGAAAAGGAACAAATGATTGGAGGAAAAGCATCACGTGGCATACTTTGGAGACGGCATTAATTTTGCAATAATGCAGTCTCCAAAGTGAAGTACCACAATCATCCACAGATCCAAAGCCAGCACTGCAGAACTAAACGTGAGCAAACAGAAGATAAACGTAAACTGTCCTTCCCACCCACCCAGCCACCGTCATGCCCATGACTGTCTTGCAAATATCGAACCTCTAGCATTAAAAAATGAAAAATTTCAGAAGTTAGTGAACGATCGCTAGACATGTGTAATGGAGATCAAACAGTACCTTTTGCGTATTTGGTGATATTGATCTCGCAATGTGAAGTAGTAAAAATCGGGCACAGCATTCTATTCCGATGATGGGAAACAGTACCCCAACCATTGCACAAAGCATGCGTGTGAAGCGCATTGGAGCAGTTTCGTACACAAATTAGGAATAATTCCAGATCGGGGAACAGATAGATTCTGACACCATGGACCTCCTAGGCAGGTTATTAAAAAAAAAAAAAAAAAAATAGCCGTGTGCAATCGCTCAAGACATAGAAATAGATCTTTAATAACAAGAAATGTATACAGTTATTTCCTGTTGTACTGACAACATCAGCATATAAATAAATGTAATGGTAACTGTCAGACCAGTGACAAAAGTGCAGTAAACATTTTATAACGCTACAAGTCTGCATAATTTGTGCACATTACAAAAAGAAAATGAAAATCACCATCACCTGGAAAATCCATGTTACAAGAGCATTAAGCCACGCCAAAGGTGGCATCTAATGGGGAATTAATGCATGGTTGAGTGGTTGTAGGCACTCTGCCTTAGGCCTCGTGCCACAACCCCTCCCCCTCCCACAACCATGCATTAACTCCCCATTAGATGCCACCTTCGTTGTAGCTTAATACTTACTTGGCCCAGTGACAATCTAGCTCTCTTAATGACAGGGTTCCTCTCGCACAGTTTGTGCCCTTTCCTCAGTCAGGGGCAGAATGGAGGAAAAACAGAGCTGCTTTTACCTGCAGCAGCATTCAGCACACCAGCATCTTCAAAGTGCTAGCATGAATCATTAGTGGGGGATCCAAATGACTGACTTTGGCACAGGAAGTAAAAATTCAAGAAGTCTTCAGGCAGGCAGCCATGCAGGCCCCTCCATGACAGAGCCTATTCTCGTAGATTGCACCTTTTGCTGGCTCACTGTGTCGGGTTGTAGAGATTAGCCGAGTAGCTTACCTGCGGCAGCTCTCAGCACATAAGAAAAGTTAAGGCTTATTTCCAGATAAATTGCCTTCTAGTTCTGAAGTACCATGCAACTGATCTCCTCTCCATCCCCCACAGCTCCAACCCCCAATTTTTGTTTTAATTAGCTTTGTGTCAGGCTAAAATGTATGAAGTTTATTTTTTGTCACCAGTGCCATGAAACAAAAAAGAGTAAAAAGGCAGCTTGTTCAGCATGAACCAAAGGCCAAGGAAGAGTCTAGGCTGTCTTTAAGGCAGAGCTGTTCAAATCAAAACTTTCTGGACTTGCCCCTCATAACTTAAATGAAACCAGCTCTCTCTCTTTTTTTTTTTTTTTTTTCTTCTTTTTTTAAAAATGTCCTTCAGAGTAAATTACTTGCCCCACACAGGAGTAATAGGATTTGCATACCCCTGCTTTTAGGGAGGCAGTTTAGTTTTGTGGTTAGAGAGCAGAGAAGTGAAGCTGGACACGAGCCTCCCACTCCTTCCTCTTATTGTCTGACCCTAAGAAA
The DNA here is from genome assembly GCA_016271365.2 of Neoceratodus forsteri. NCBI lineage: Eukaryota > Metazoa > Chordata > Ceratodontiformes > Ceratodontidae > Neoceratodus > Neoceratodus forsteri. Next base: position 748,215,206 of record CM057456.1, on the reverse strand, counting down.
GTTACTTATTCTGTGCTACCCGCTGTGTCACCCCTTAGTGCCATTTGCATCTCTCTCTCTCTCTCTCTCTCTCTCTCTCTCTCTGTCTGTCTGTCTGTCTCTCTCTCTCTCTCTCTCTCTCTCGGTGCCTTATAGAGCTATAGAGCAGCAACATTTATCCCTACTTTTTCCTGGTTTGTAAAGCGTTTTGTGGTATACTTTGTATTAAAGAACTGCTATGTAAGAGCAAATTCATTTCCTTTTAATGGACTAAGAGTGAAGGAATCTGGGGTCCCACACACAGTCACAAGGCACTGTTGCTACGTAGCTGAAATGACCACTCAGCACCAGTCCCTTGTCTTGCCCCATCATGCTACAACCAACAGGCTGCAAGCCTTTCTCTACCCGTTCTCTAGTGACACTGCAAATGTGCCACGTCACAGCATCAAATTTTGAGTATTGAGATATTTGCTCAGTAAAAAAAAAAAAAAAAGTCACGATGTATAGATTAACCAATATAATTTAAAACATTTTTTAATTTTAGGGAGTAAAGAGAGTAACAAATGTCCACTGGAAGGGGAATCTGAAATCTGCCTGGAAGGGGACTTGCTGCCAGAGCAGAGTAAGTGAGAAAGTTGAGAAGGTTTACCAACATATATTGCAGTATACTGTGTAGCACAACATACTATTGTGGAAAACAAATATCGCAATTATTACAAAAGTGGGACATTTCGTGAGATATCACCAGACTGAGTTACTGTGGCATCCCTGGTAGGCAAAAAGGGTTGAGGTTACCATGCAAATTACCCTCATGACCATATACAAAGCATGGTGACCCTCACACTGCCTACCACCTAGTTTCCTGATATCCCTTTCCTATAGAACCACTGCAGACAAGTGGGTGGGGGTGTCACAACAGTGTGGCAGGACGCACACAGGAGTGCAGATGGGGGTGGGGGGCAGTCGCTTCGACCCACACTAAAGACTCATACAAAAGTTTCGGTCAAGAGGCAGAATAGGTAGGTTAAAGTAAAGGAAGGCGGCTGCGACCTGGTGGGTGAGAGATACCAATGGAGTTTTCAGGACCATGGAGTGCTGGCTAATGAATGACTGTAATTGAAACTGTCGAACCAAAATAATTTTCTGCACGTTTCCTCATAAAATTATACCAAAGACTAAAGAATAAGATAACAAATGTATTTAATAATCTAAACTAGTAGATCAATGTTTTGTTATTTATCAAAAAGTCCTCACTTTCCTTAAAAATCTATTCACTGTGAAAATTGTGTATGGGTGATCATACACACCAAGACTGTTTTCCCACCATGGCGGTGAAATGACATCCAAGACCTCTCAAGCTTTGTTCTCGACGTCTATGATGTCATCTCACCCCCTTAATGGAAACACAGGCTTCTTGTGTATGAGCAAGCACACACGATTATTCTATGCAGATACTGTATTCATTGCTCCACTGTACGTTAACTATAGCAATACCTTAAAGTATATGGTTAGCCATTGTTTAAAAATCAGCCTGTTCAAAATCCTTGTTGTGCACAATCTAAACTGTTGTGCACATTCAAAAGTGTTGTGTGCTTTCCGAACAGTTGTTCCGCACAGTTCAAAAGTCATAACATTTTAAATCCCTCATTCACAGCACACCCAGCTGCTTATTAATCATTAAGAGCCCAAAAGTTGTACCTTTTAACTTGTAATGGTCTGTAAAATTTAATTTCGATCACAGAACAGATAAAAAAATTTAAGTTTTTTTGTTTTTGTTTACTTTGGGGGGGCATTTCTGTGACTCGGGTAAATAATGTACTACATAAAATAAAATATGGGCAAACACACACATCTCTGCACGTGTTTCCATCTCACGGCTGAGACTGCAACATGGCCATCTCGAGCTTTGCTCTCAAGGTTCATATGCTGACATCTCAACCCCTCGATGGAAACACAGCCTTGCTGTGTATGGCTGCCCACACAATATTCTCTGTGTACTACCTCAGTCATTGACAAATACTACTTCTGTATTTTTACTGTACCCGTAAATGGTTTCACTTATTGTTCACCTCCGGCTCCCCCACCACCCCCCTTCCCCCCAGGTCGTACCAGGAAATGAGCCTCAGCTCAGTGTATTTTCCCTCGCCAACATTTCTAAATCAATAAAATGAATAATGTTTTTTAAATTTAAAATGTTACTAGGTTTTTAACAAGTTTCCACTGCTTTTTGATTAAAGCTCATATGAATTACATCTGACTATGCCAAAGCCTGAAAAACAGGGTTTTGGTAAAAGAGAGGAAATTTTTCTCCCAAGATCCTTTTTAGAAAAAAAAAAAAAAAGGTAAAGAAGGCTTTGGAACTCCAGTTGTACAGCCACCACTTCAAAGTGAGAACTATAACACAGGAATTGAGCAGCTGAACTTCTGTAGAAATGTTTCTTCAAAAGCCAGTGGCAGAGGCAACCCCATGGTGATGACAGAGTAGCGAATTAGAGTGGTTTTCAAACTACATGGGAAAAAGTTTGTTGAGCAGGGGGAGGGGTGGAAATAACTTTTGTTGTGACATGAATTTTCAAGAGCGCGCAACACCTCTGGGAAAACTGAAAACAGCACAGTTTTACTTGTAGTTCCTGTGGCCCCTGTTTTTATCTTCAACTTATTTGTTAATACTAAGGAACTCTGTATGGAAGCAGGGTCCTTGTCCTTTGAACTTCATCTGCTCCTGCTGCAGGTCTACACATGATGTCATTATCTCCAGCCTGTGACATCATAATCATTTCCAATGCAACCATCTCTGAAGAGCAGAGGATGAGAGTAGTTAGAATAGGGCACGGTTTGCATGCTGGCAGCCAGAGCAGATGACATCTAAGAGACAAGGATCTTTGTTTCAAGAAATTCTCATTTGTAATAAAGAAAAAGAGGGACGATACATACGGAACATATTAACTGTTTCCCTTTAACAGAGACTAGCTTATGTCTCTTCAGAGCCCCTGGTCAGGACCCTTACTTTAGAAGAAGAACTAACCCCCAGCTTGCCTTAGCCTCTTTAGGTAAGCTGCACTGATGAATTCCATTGCCTCTGGCAGAAGGGAGGACAGAGGAAGCTGGTGAGATTTCCCCCTCATTCCCTGCCAGGTCCCCCCACCCCTTAAGGGGCCTTCTGCTGCATCATCGCCACTGCCTGCCTGACTTGGATGGGCCGGAAAGGAATCACTTACCTCACTGATATAGCTCCGTTGCATCATCTGGCTGACAGCCTTTTGCACAATTTTTTGCACTTTGTGTTTATTAAGCTTTTAAAGCTGAACATGCCAGCAGCAACTTACAATAATACATCCAGATACAGTATTACAATACATGCATCATAACATATTTTAGTACCCAGATGTTTTGATCGATTAACTTGATACATCATATGGGGGGTTCTGAATAAGACTGCAACAGATATTTAAACTTAAGGGCACAGATATTCAAAAGGGTTGCGCCATGCTCAATAAGGTTGCGCCTGCCCAAGTCCGAAATTGCGCCATTCTGCAATATTCAGCAGGGGTCAGTTGCGCCACTGAAAACATGCTGAGCAACAGCACAATGCAAATGAATGCATGCTGAACTGGAGGGGGAGGAACCATGCATAAACTGTACAGCCCGATATTCAGCCGGGCTGTGCAGAGTTGTGCAGGCGCAGCCCCCAACCTGTGCCTGCACAACTTTGAGCCAAAAAAAAAAAAGTATCAAGTCGAGGGCCACCCACAGGTGAGCTGCCGCATTGCGGGGCGCAACACAGCAGCTGCCACCTGTGGCTGGCCCTCAACCTACTCCCTGTGTCCCCCGCAGCCCGATCGCGGGCAAAGTGTAAAAACATCCCCCACCACCCCCACGACTGGCCCGATCGGGCAACAGCAGAAAGTCCCCTCCGACTGGCCCGATCACGGGCATAAGCTTAAATCACTTCCACCAGCCCGATCGGGCAGCAGAGTCTCCCGAACATATCCATCCAGTGGATCGATAAGCCCGACGCGGGCTGCATTGTTTGACACTTCAAAAGACCATATCCCTGGTGATCTAGTGTCCCCCCACCCAACCCATCCACGAGCCTCACCACTCCGCCCCCGCAGTCGTGGGCAGCATCCACCCGCTGTCGACTGACTGCTCAGAGCAATGCAGTTGTCGAGCAAGAGATGCCAGCAGGCTATTACTGCATAGCAGTCCAGACCTGTGAATGAATCTATTCAAATCTGACTGTCTTGTAATGGCTGGCCTGCACCTACCTACTGGCCTTGCTCTGCACCACCGGGCGCAGAGCCCCACCGGCAGCCGGTCGTGGCGGGCGGTGGATGCTGCACCTCACGCCGCGGGGATGGGGTGGGTGTGGGGACACTAGATCACCAGGGATGGTCTTGGGGTGTCGAAATAATGCAGCCCGCGATCGGGCTTAGCAGTCCACTGGACCACCAGGGATATGTTCTGGGGACACTTTTCTGCCCGCGATCGGCTGGTGGGGGGTTTTCAGCTTGCCGCGATCAGGCCAGTCGGGGGGTGGGGGAGATTTTTTACTCTTTTGCCCGCGATCGGGCTGCAGGGGGTGTTGGTCCCTGATGGCTGCTGCCTGGCATAGCACCAGGCGCAAGTCCTCGGGGATCGGCGCACCTGCATGCTACTGGCATGCAAATGGGGCCATAAACAGATGCAAATGGCCCCCCCTGCGCCTTGCATGAATTATGGCCCCATTTGCATGTCACCTTTTGAATATCGGAAATTTACGCATGGCACAATGGTACTTGCGCCACTGCAAGTTGAATGCTCCACTCTGACCACTTGCGGTGGCGCAAGTTCCGATTCATGCGCCAGGTTAGGCTGTGGTCGAGGGTGATCAGCGAGTTGCTCAATAGCCGCAACTCCTTGAATATCGCCCGCCACACCCCTGTGCAACTATTTTGTGCAGTGCAACAGCTTTCGCCACAAAATAGCGCAGTTTGAATATCCGGCCCAATATGCTAACTAAGCCATGACCTGTGGTGATACAAATACAGTCTGGCTATTGATGGGCTATTTAAGTGACCATTTCCTAGACACTATTCCCACTAATCCGTATGGTTAGATCATGCACAACTGTTAACTGTCATTATTGTTCTTGTTAACTGTATTATTGTACTCACTGCCCCTTTTTCTGTTCTGATCCCCCTACGTACCAGGGCACATCTGGAAAAGAGCTGTTACCAGTTCAGTATGTCTTTTCTGGTAAAATGTTAGACATAAATAAACTGCCACAGTGGGAAACTATCTTTGAAGGTATCATCAGCACTCCACAGCATGAGCACTTGCAGCCCTGCTTCTTCGTTGTACTGCCATCCCCCTCTGCCAATATACCAGACCGAACCTGCATGGTTGCTGCAGCCGCAAAGCACTGCTGTCACTCCTTTCCCCAGTGCAGCTATAGCAGACGACATTCGAAGACACGACACCCCATATATCCCATGTAATCTATATCATATGAAGCAGGCTACTGTCATACTTTTCCTAAAGATGGTGATCCTCCTTTGATAATTTCCATCCTACCTCCCTCCTTTCCATCCTGGCTAAGTTACAGGAACACTCTGCACTTTCTCAGCTATCTTCCTTCCTTGACTCCCCCACTCCCTTCTTCACCCTCTTCCAGTCTGGTTTTACGAAATCCCACTCCACTTCCACCTCCCTCCCTCCTCCAGCTCACTGACTCCATCCTCTCAGGTATGATCAGGGACCGATCACTTCCACCATATTTGTTGATCTTGCTAAAGCTTTTGACATGGAATCACCACCTCCTCCTGGACCAGCTTAAAACAAAAGGCCTCTCTGACTTCACAGTCAGTTGGGTTTGTTCTTACCTTGAGGAAAGGTCTCAAGCTGTTCGGATAGGAAGCTCCATTTCATCACCTCTCCCCATCTGCTCCTGCATCCCCCAAGGGTCTCTCCTGGGCCCTATTCTCTTTTCCATATTCTAGAATGACCTCCCTTCTGTCTGTTCCTCTGCGTCCATTCATCTGTATGCTGATATATAGTACTTTCTGCATCTGGCTCCTCTTCCCAGGACCTTACCTCACAGCTACAGCTGGATTTTGACAACATTCAGCACTAGTTCCAGCCTAACCAACTGTCCCTCAATGCCAGGGAGAAAAAAAGGCAACTTCCATGACTTCTGGCACCCAACAGAGGCTTACCAGACTTGCGTCCCTCCCTTCATTTCACACCCCGATCGTGCTATGTTTGAGGATGTATTCTCCTTTAAGTATGTCGTGGTCCGACATCTTGTATTTGCCTATGCATACTGATGCCATACACGAGCTCCACCCCAAGCTAGTTGCAATACTGTACAGGAACAAAGTGAGTATCCCGCTTCCGATATTGCCAAGAAATTGATTTAAAGATGATAATTCCTGTTGACCATGGTGACAGACTCTGTAATGGAGCTCCCAAATCCTCCCTTGCCAAACCAGACCCCCTCTTTCATTCTTTTTGCCGTTTTGCATTAGACTGTCCCCTTCATACCCACCACTGCTCACTCTACTCTTCCCTTTCACTCCCCACTGTTGATGCCAGGTGCCTTTCCCCTTGTGCCTCCTTCATATCAACATTCTAGCTCGGTTCTCTGTCCTCATACCTTACATCCCTACTGTCCTCTCCCTCTTCCTCCTCTTACCTTCTCCGCAGTAATAGTTTGCATCCCTCTCTAGATCTCCTAGGAAATCTACTGTTGGTCAGTCTTTTCTCATATCGCTTTCCTAAACTCTGGTCCTCCCTTCCCCCATCCATCCGTTCTGCCTCTTCTGTTTTCTCCCTTCAGTCTCTTCATGACTTTTCTACTCCTACTTGCAACTGTCCATTATTCTCTACCTCCTGACCCGGCCCCCACCCCACCAACTAGTACTGTCCTGGCCATTTTAGTCCCCTCATCTAGAGGCTATACCTGTATGAGTCGTTTCCCCATGCCTATCAAAACTCAGTTTTATCTACTGTACATTTCTGTCATACTGACTTGCCTTTAATGTTTATGGGTACTGCACCTCTGATATGCTGTACTGCTGTATATGACCTAGTTTTGTAATGCTGTTAGTAACATTGTTTTTCCACCTCCTGATTTATCTACTTCCCCTCACTAGGGCCAATGATTTTCCACTTCCAGTGGCAACTACTGGTAAAAAACAAACACTCTACTTGGCTGGGTCACATTAATTAGATAAAAACGAATGTTCTGTCCCGGTTACTTTATGTTGTGCAGATACTGCCCATGGGACTCACTAGAGAGGACATCAAGTGATCGGAGAAGGGTTCACTGGCTGGAAGGGCAAGAGACCTAGAATGAACCTACAAAGGCTGAAAAGTGGGATAGACTATGACTGGATGAACAGAGAGGCGGCAACGAGTTGGCTGGAACTGGAGGAAGAAGGGTGTACAGGGTGGGTGGCTCTCAGTATATCTGGCCCCAGAGGGCACATGTGCTTACAACCAAGAGCGAGTTCCCAAACCCACTAGTGCAATATGCCTTGGAGGTCTAGAAAGAAATCAAGAAGATTCTGTAAATCAAGAAGAGATTTTTTTTGGGGGGGTGTTGGTGAGGGAGGATCGGACTTTGTTGGTCCCAATTGCCGGAAAACCAGAATTTCTTCCACACTTGGAGGATAAAGGTTTCAAGGAGTGGAAAGTCAGAGGGGTTTGATGTTTGGGGATTTGTACTCTAGGGATGGTCTCCACCCATTTAAAGAGTTGCAGGAAGAGCTAGGTCTCCCCAGCTCCCGCCATTACAGATATCTGCAGGTAAAGGTATTCAACAGGAGCCTGAGCAGGGACGCAGTGGAGACCTCGCAGCCAATGGCTCTGGAACAGGCAAACTACCAATCAAGGGAGTCTGCTGGGGGCTAATTGCTAAACTGGCCAAACAGGACACAGCATTCCTTCCAAATCTATCCAGCAGGGTGAACAGTCAGTGGAAAAGGGATTTAGGAACACTCATATATGATGAAAGTTGGAGCACCATTTATCGATTGCATATGGGCCTCCTGATACATAACAGATGCAAGAAACAGCAACAGTGTAAATGTCTTCGCCACCTATATTGTCCTACAAGTGTGGTTCACAGCTTTAACCCTACTGTGTCTCTGACGTGTGGGAGATGCAAGACTGCTCTAGGCACATACAAAAGTCATTTTTGTGGTTGTGGCACCCTAAAGCAGTTCTGGATGAGTGTGGCAGAGGAGCTAATCACACTGCTGGGTCAGCAGGCCCCACATACACCTCTCTCTTTATTGATGGGTATGGAGGACATGGGAGATTGAAGGCTGGGAACCATATCTCAAATGGGTCAGAGTACTGGCCACCCTGGCTTGCCAGTGCATACAAAATATGTAGGTCTCCTGTGTTACCCCAACACTTACCCAGCGGAAGACGTTAGTGCTCCAGTCTCTGGCATTGGAAAGGCCCTCTTTACTCCGAGGGGGAGAGAGGAGCTCTTTGTCAAACACTGGGGTACATACCTGGACTCCCAGTCTCCAGCAGAGGCTGTATTACTGCAAAGTGGCCTTATATAAAGAAATGGTCATGCCTATACTCCTGGAAAGACGCGCCTTATTCATATTACTACAATCATGTACATAACTGGATCATACTTATGGAGTGTGGAATGAACTGCTGTTTTATCTAATCTGTCATCCCAAGTTTGTAGACCTCCTTAGTTAAAATGTTAGTGATATCTGTAACAAAAATCAATAAAATATAACACACACAAAAAAAAAAACCTTCTATTTGCACCACTTTATTATGCAAAACACAGCACTTTGCAACAGCTTTTTGGGTAAACCCCTCCACTTTGAGACACACTGCATTGTTAAAAACATGCAGATTTCCCCAAATTTTGGGAAAAAATAGATTTTAAGATTTTTTCAAACAGAATGGGCTATTTTTGAAAATGGAAAATCATTAGCTCCACTTCACCCCCAGGATGCATCTGGAAACAAGATGTCAGCAGCTCAGTATGTCTTTCCTGGTGAAACTTTAAAAAAAAAAAAAAATATGCCCAAGGAGCTTGGTCCACATAGACTGGCTACTGCAGAAAGGTTTCTGCAGTCCCTCACTGTGGACTTGAAAAGTGTAATGGAATATTAAGGGATAAAAAAAAAAAAAAATACTAGGACCATAAGGCTGCCCTATCACCTTGCAAAATGTCTCCAGACTAAACTGGGGGGGGGATACTTTCAAAGCTGCTTTGCTACTTCAGTGAGCTGGTTCAAAACACACACACACACACACACACACACACGAAAAACAGGCTGGTGGAGGCAGAGACGGTGGAGGGGTTCAAGAGGGGGTGGGACAGGTACAGGGGATGGGTTCTGGAAGCAAAATCCAGTGCAGCGAGAATATCCGGAACTGGGAATGGAGAAGCCTGAAGGCGTGGGGGAGGCACAGCAAGGTCAGCTCCCAGGATGAGGGCTTACCAAACGAGCAGACGCGAAAGACTGTTAGGCCTATTCTGCTGGCATTTTAGTATGTTAATATGTTAGTAAACTAAGCTACTGACAAACTTCGTTGACCAAAAAAAGACTCCGTACTTTACTGCACGGATCCTACCTGGAGTGCCTGCTATCCCCCAGAAGCAAAACAACCAAGGTTTCAGCAGGAATGGCGAAGCATAATCAGGTAAAAGACACACCTACTTGTCGATCACTAGTTAGGGTCTACCTCCATCCACCCGCATGAGTGTGAATTCCCTTCCAGTTATGGCTGAGAATCAGGGAAAACTTTGGCACTCAACAGTAATGTACTCACCATTTTTGACATTTAGGTGAGTGAAATGTAATTTGATAAGTAAAAGTGCTTCAAACTTGAAAACTTGGCAAAAACAGCTCAACCTGAAGTCCCTATAAAGTATTTCCATGTGTGGAATGAGTCTCTGTACTCCTAAAAAAAAAAAAAAAAAAAAAAAATTTTTTAAGAGAGTATTTCTTAAACACTGGGAAGTAAAAATAGGCCAGTACTCACCTTACCTGGAGTACTGCTTGCCTGGGAAAAGAAAGGCGTGAAGGCAACAGAAAACACCTGTTGCTGTCATTGTGCTGCACACTTTCAAGTGTGTATCGTATCTCCCGCCCACCGGCTTATATGGGTCAATTTGGAGAAAATGGGTCTCATTAACTCTCACTGGGCCCCAAAAAGACCTATGGATTTGGGAAATCACACACACACACACACACACACACACACACAAAATTTAACTCTTGGGGCAGCACACCCTTTGACTTGTTACTAATGAAGGCTGCTTGCCACGGACTGTAAGGAAAAATTCTTTAAGTGACCTAACCCTCATTCTTCCCACTCGACCAGTGTGTGTGTGTGTGGGGGGGGGACAAGAGACAGAGTCTCCATTTCTCTTCCAAGGCCAAAAACCATAACTAGAAAAGGTGAACTATAGTTCTTTTGTAGGCACCAAAGAGAAAGTCATTTTCCAGCCTCGTACCAAGCTGGGACCCCCAACAATATCAGCAAAACCTGTGCATTCTACCAGATCCATTTTGCCAAGAAACTCACTTTCCGACCCCACTCAGGGTAGAGGAACATGGGGGAGCTCCCACGGAAATGAAAGCTTGTCCGTCAAGAGCAGATTTAGCTGTGCACACATTATTACATATATGAGAGAACTCCCTATAACTAGCAACCAATAAGGCTTACACAGGCACATTGTTGCACTGATTGCTGGCACCAAATGTCGTTCCCCAGTCACCCACACAGCAAGAGCAGACTTCACTGTGGACACATTATTACACATGAGATAACTTTAACTAGCAACCAGTAGGGCTTACACAGGCACATTGTTATATTGATTGTCAGCCCAAACTGTCATCCCCAAGTCACCCATACAGCAGAAAATCATCCCTTTTGGGGAACTGTTCCCAAACCTTCATAGGTCATCGGGCAAGGACACACCCAATGAGCCACTGTACCAAAAACAGATATGAAATTTAGAAGAAGCGAGATGGGTGAGGAAGGAGTAGTCAGGATTTGGCACCAAGCCCTGCCGTCCAAGAGTCTAGAGATACTGCTGACCCTAATGATCCCGTCTGCTTCGTGTCCTTTGTAGCTTGAGAGGGCCTACATCCCCCTTCTAGTACATGTCACAGAACAACCACAGTCGGTAAGTAACCTGACATTAAAATAAAATGCCATTAAACAACATGCTCTGCCCAACACTGCTAAAAATGACAAAGCCACTGTAAGTAGCCCAAGTCTCACCTCATACATACACTTCCTGATCTGTGGTACTTTTTCAGTATGTTAATGCCGTCGCTGAGACCGCTCTTTACAGTTCTAAGAGCGGTCTCGAACACATTCGTAGGGTATGAGCACTGCAAACCAAAGATGGGCAGTTCTGATACCCTAAGGATGGAAGTGAGGCCACTCCCTACAACTGTAAGAGTGGTCTTAGGGGCAGTAATAATATTATTGATGGAGATCTATCAATAAATGTATTCAAATTTTAAAAACCTTCCCCCAATGTTCCAGTTTCAAGGGTAGCTGTGTGTGAGACACTCTTCACAGACTAAGAGTATTTCACACGCAGTGGAGAGATCTGATTGCATATTATGCAGCGAGGGAGTGCTTCCGACCAAACTGGGACTTTAAAAAAACCCTTACTCAAGGATATCTTTTTTGGTCAAACCAAGATAGAGTCCAGGCACCTTTCCTTCGAAGGGTGCTGCTGAAAAATGACCTGAAGCCTCTTCTTTGGTCCTACAGATCAGTTCTTTCGTTGTGGCTCTGAGTAGGATTACCCTAACTGTTGCTAAGGCCACCATGGAGGCCAAGTAACACCATCCCTCACTACGGTCATGGGAAGCACCATCTATTAAAAACACCACAAGCCTCACTAACTGTCACTTAAAATGAACATGATGGACTACAGCAGCAGTGCAACACAATATATATTTTTTTCTAAACAGTCTTCACTTCAAATAATAAAACTATTAGTATACCTGTCAAATCATCTTTTCTAGGTACCTCCTATGCTGTGCACCAGGAGTGTTTGTATTTTTTCGATCCTAACCGTTGCCAGATTTACAATGCTACTTGTATGACAAATAGAGTAGCCATCCTTCTTCTTGAGAAAAAAAAAGTACAATTAAAACATTTCAGGGTTTTATTTAACTCTAAAAATTGATTTGCGTTTTGCTCATAAGAGTGCTAAAACTTTGTGAAAATAGCTCTTGCCTCACTGTGTTTAACAAACACAGCACTTCTAGAAAATCTATACAAATACTTTCTGTGCAGTTAGTATCGTCCCAAGAAAAAAACTGCTAATCAATTATTTAAAACCTTGCATTTATAAGACACTCAATATTTTTTTTTTTTAATTCAAGTTTATTGAAAAGCTTAGGTACAGCTTTTATAACAAAATCAACCATACAAGTGTAAAATACATAGGACACCAAGATTTTTGAAAAAACTGGAACAAATTTTTGATAAAACATGAATATTTGTTCACCTCTGGCCTCTCTCCCTCTAATGTGGAAGCCAGACTTCAGCACGACATTAATAAGATCCAGCACTAGCTTGCCTACAATCAACTCTTTCCAAATGCCAAGAAAACAGTCTCCATGACCTTTGGCACAAGGCAGAGACTTGCTAGGCTCCCCATTCTGCCCACCTTCCACACCCTAGATAGGACTACGCTTGAGGACACCTCCTCTTTTAGATACCTGGGGGTCTGGCTGGACTAAAACACCTCACTTTCTCTGGTCACATTGATGCCATCCTGAAAAAACTGCGCCCCAAGCTTGGCACCTTATACAGGAATCGTAATAGCATTCCTCTTACGGCCAGGCATGACATTATCCAGAAGATGACTCTCCCTATCTTTGACTACCGTGATGTAGTCTACAGTGTCGCTACCGCTTCCCAAATCCATCCTATCCAGTTTGGACCCCCTTTTTAATTCTTTCTGTCGCTTTGCTCTAGACTCTCCTGCTCGCACTCACCACTGTGATCGCTCGCTCACGGTCTTTCCCTTCTCTTGCCAACATGAACCTCTTCCACTGCGCCAGACTCATCTCTAAATACTGGCTAGACTCTCTACCCTTATATCTATCCTCCTCTCTCCACCCGGCCCCCTCCCGCACACTCCTTAAGATCCACTGACTCGCGTATCTTTGTGTTACCCCGCTGCTCTACTCTTGCAGGCGAGTCTGCTTTTAAATCACCTTTTCCCTAAACTCTTGAATGCCCTTCCTCCTCAAATACGCCACTCCTCATCCTCACTCCCTCTCCACTGCCCTTCATAACTTCCTCTCCTCCAACTCCACCTGTTTTCCTCATTCTTAAGGCTCCAGATCTCTTATACTCTAACCCTAGCCAGGACTAACATTCTTTACCCAATCGCACTTACGTACAAAGTACTAGTACTTTAAATGTCAATTAATTGCTACTGTTCCACCCTGCTGCATACTGTTCCACCCTGTCGTACACTGTATCCTGTTTTTTCTTCCATTGCTGTATTTTTGTATTACACACTGTATTCCTGCACTGCTGTACTTTGTATTGTATACTGTATTCCTACCATTCCTGTATTTTTGAATTGTATACTCCCAGTGTAATGACTTATGTATTTTTTACTATATGTATTTTCCCTGTTCCCCCAGGTCGCACCGGCAGGCAAGCAAGAAACATTTCAATAAATAAATAAATAGATAGATAGATAAATGTATGTTACTACCAAATAAAACTGAAAGATGCCTGGAATCTTTTGTAGCAGAAAAAGGTAGGGTAGCATTTTTTTTGCTTAATTTCATTGCACTGTTGCATTACAGTATCATTCAATAAACAACCTCTATACTAAACTGCAGATGATGTACAAACAGTGCACAGGCTACAACACATATCTCATTACACTGCTTTTGTTTTATGGAAATAGCGAAGAGAGCACCTTTCCCAATCCTAACAACATTAAACAGGGAGCTTCCTTACCTCATTGGGAGCTCCTCCAGGCTTTTTGCACATTTTTTCAGCCCCAAAGAAGAGAAGATGAGTAATTTGTCCCGAGGAGCCAGCCACAATCACTTGCTTCTGACTTTCCGATCCATCCCTGTGCACTGACCTTTTGTGATGTCTTTATAAGTTGAGCGTGGAGGCACGTTTCATTCACTTGAATAGAGTGCATTTTTCAAATGTGATTTCCCGATTTTAAAAATTGGGTTCTGGTGTCTATAGATGCCAGGGTTCAACTAACAAGGCTCTTGTTAGTTGAATCCTGGGATCACTATGTACCAAACCCAGATTTAAAAATCAGGGAAGTCCCATTTGAAAAAGATGCTCCATTCAAGTGAATGGAGCACACCCCTGCGATCAGCTTATATCGACGTTACAAAATGTCAAAGCGCGGGGGCGGATCAAAGAGTCAGGAAGTGGAAAGGTGTGTTGCCAGCACCTCGGGGGAAAATTATGATCCCTTCCCTTCCTCTGAGGACTGAAAGAAAAAAGAAATGTGCAAATAGCCTGGAGGAGCTCCCAATGAGGTAAGGGAGCTCCCCTTTTAACGTTTTTACAATGTAAAAATATCATGAAAGGTGCTCTTTAAGATAACTTTACATAAAGAGCTGAAAGAAACAAACTACCATCTGTAAAAACATACATACATACATAGACACCTTTGACAGTGGAACAGTAAATAAGTACAACTGTATGTGTTGACTGGTGTCACCATCATCAGTCCTTCCTGGTCACTAAAGGCCCATACATACATGGCACCAATTTTAAAAAGTTTTTAATAATGTTTTATAAACCGGTCACTAGCACAGTTGCCAGAGCATCCATACTATGCTCCAACAACTGGGTTTACCAGAGCGAGTTCCCAGGCATGATTGCGTCACAAGCATAAAGCACTGCGGGTGCCGCAATGCATGATGGGATACTCTTGATTGGATGTCCTGCCAGATAGAGGTGAAAATCAAAATGCCAGAATCGAACAGACATGTATGTCTTTTATTTTATTATTACACTGCAGCTTAAAATTCACGTTTTGTTTAAACACTGTTGCCTTAACCCATGTTATAGTACAGATCGCATCCACACTGCTGTTAACACAGATTAAGGCAACTGTGTTTGTCTAAAACTGTTCTAAAGACTACCTCCCTAGCAGGGTTTTACAACACAGTTGTAGCATGGTTTTAACTGTGCTACTGTCTCTATACAAACTGTGCCTGACGGACTTAACGGTTTAAGGCACTTAAACCATTTTAAGTTCCCTAGTGTGTACAGAGCCTCAAATACTCGTACTGTATCATATATCTTAAATGAGTTACCACCCCATGCGAAAATAAAACAAAAAAGTTTGTCTGGACATCTTCTAAAATGTCTGAAAATGCTTGTCAAATAAAAAATTCAAGGACTTTTTTCTCTGTGTGTGTGTCTGTGTGTGTGTGTGTGTGTGTGTGTGTGTGTGTGTGTGTGTGTGTGTGTGTGTGTGTGTTTGTTTTTTTTTTTTTTTTTTTTAAACACTCGTGATTGCTGGTGTTCAAAGTAAGCCTGGAGGCAAAATACTACAGTGGAAGCCTGGTTCTTGATTCGTTTACAATATGCCTAGGATCTCAAAGTAGATATAAAAACCTCGTAGATTTATAACAAATCGACTGCCAGCTGCATCTGGATACCTTTTACAAATCTGAGCTCTGCCAGAATGCAGAAATGCAACTTCGAGCCACAGTCTGAATCAGGATCAGATGGCATCACAAAAATTAATAGGTTCAGCACAACTGCGTAACACCTCAGGAGGCCAGCATCTTATCTTTTCATTATAAAGCCCTCTGCTCCGACACCTAAGTAGCCTTCAGGATGGAGCAACATTTCATAGACCATTGTCCCCACATAACTCTCAAACACTACATGCGTTCTCCCCCTACTAGGTCCCTTTGTAACTGAAGCCCAAGTGTTCCATTCCAGATGATACATAACGAAATCTTTTCGCACTTCTGAAGTAATCGCTGCAACGCAATGCTGCCACTGCGACAGCGTCTGTTATCAGCAAAACTCATTTAGCAACCGGACAGCAAAACATTCCAGCAGCAGCATCTCCAATAAAGAGCACTAAAAGCATATTGTTAATGAATTTCAGGCCTGCGTGTGAAAAAGCAACTCTAAACATCAGAAACACAATTTTAACATATTCGTCATTCCCCAACCCACAGTCAGCATTCTTACGGGGAGTTGTACAAACAACACTCTTCAGAATCCCAAGGTCCTTTTTCCACTGCCCAGAGTCTTAACAACATTTAACTGGGCTGCCTGTCCACAACTTGATTTCCAAGTCTTATTTTGGTATTTATATTTTAGTATACGTCTGTGGTTTGGAACAGAAACTATTGGGATTGTAGAACTGAATCTTTTTTTTTCCCTTAAGATGATGTGTTGGCAGTATGCTTAAACACTGAAGTGTTTTCAAAGCCAAGTAACACTTGGCTTACTCAGCAGATGTCTGCCCTTTGAACATGAAATACTTCATTTTCCAGACTTAACCATATCACAGTTAAAACTATAATTAAAATATCTGAACTTCAAAAAGAAATCGTCAGTAAAGTTAAAATCATCCATTTATAGCACTTTCATTGCCCCACTCCCCCCCCACCCCCAAATACTCTTATGTTTATTCCAGCTGCTGTACTCTGGATCAGATAAGAAAACCTGAAGGCCTGCTTTTTCAAGCATTCACTTTTCTACATCCCCTGGACAGACTAGAGCAGGAAAACGTCACCTTCCGATTGGAGTACCTCTTTTCTGTATACACTTAGGAAGTGCCAACAGGAGGCTAGGATAGGATAGAAGGGAGGGTACGTAGGGGACTGGGTACAAGATCAAGCAAACCTAGTTCTTTCCCTGCACACGGTCTGCCCCCAACGCAGTATGGCTAGAATAATTAGACCAGTTTTAAAGGAGAAAGAACTGCTACTCAATTAATCAATACATCCATTTTAGCATAGTAGTTCTAACGCCCTATGGTCATGAAAATCCCTCAAAACAGCCCATTTGGAATATCCACCTCTTGGAAGGGCCCTCTTGCCAAGGACTTCTCGGACTCACCATCTGCAGAAATAGTCGGCTCTCCTTCTATCTCAAACGAACCCTCACACCCTGGGCATAGAAACACAGAATATTAAGGACAGAAAAAGGCCCAAGATCCAGCCAATCTATCCTGACCCTGTTTACTGACCCAACAAGAATGTGCCCACCACCACCATAGCAGGTGCCAGTGCACTTACCCCCACTATCAGCTGGCGCAGTAACTGATATACAGAATGTCCCTTGTGGGCTCTGGGGGAAGGGGCGGGGTGGAAGGACTACATGAAACTACTTTAGTCTTTGGTAAACAAAGTCCACCTACCAAAGCACATGACCATTTTCGTTATTACTAATGTTCTTTACTGGCATACAATTGCTGGTTAAGGTATTTAATGACCTGGTTATCACCACTTTCAAATGGCGTAATAACCTGCTTTTGCTAGAATACATGGCCAGTTACTCTCGCACAGCTTTCACTCAAAACACATTCTAGTAAAAACAACAGCTTTGTTTCCTTATGCACTTAGAAGCCACATAATCAAATCATCATTTTCGCTACAAAAGGTGAGGTGTCCATTCTGATAAAAAAAAAAAAAGCTGTAAACATACATCTGCCTCAAATTTGATAAATTAGCACATAAGAAAGTCAATTTATCTGCAAGTTGACTTGCTTTTCATTTTTGCTGTCTGCTTCTGCATCAGTCACTTCCCCCCCCCCAGCAGTCACAAAACCAGTAATTACATAAAAGAAAAAGGGGGGGGGGTAACAAATTGTTTTTGTTTGTTTGTTTAAATGCACACTCTTGCACTTGTGGCTTATGTGGTATCACACATCTTGGGTGTGTTCAAAAAAAAAAAAAAAAACCTCAATGTACGACACCCCACATATTATTCTATACACATGACTTTTTGACAGCCACTTGGTCCAGAGGCAATTTTAGACATCACTGGATTTCCATGGAAGCATGCTGCACTACAAAGTGCTGTGTTGAAGGGAGGCTTGATTGAGCAAACAGGTTCCCTTCAGACCTGAACCACCAGTCCGTATCTGTAAATCCAGCTGAGCGACGGACAGATACTCTGGCACTGGCTGAAATGCTCAGGAGTCCTTACTCTCACAAGCACACAAGCAGGCCCTGATGGTGTCTATTCACAACCTAGTCCTGTTATGGTCCACTGTTTTTTTTTTTTTTTTGGGGGCGGATTCTGGGTCAGCTCTACTAAGCAAACAGTCCTGCTCTTGTAGCATGCCTCAGCTGGTAGCTCATCCGCCTCTGGGCCACAAGGCCATAGGTTCTTGTCCCACTCCAGGATTTTACTTATATCATAAATGCTGGCACCCAAGTGCAGTACTAGGGAGTACTGCACTGTTGGGGCGTACCATCCTTCAGATGAGATGTTAAACTGAGGCCCCCCTACCCATTTCTGGTGCTGTCCTGGTGGGTGTCCAGGTGGAAATAAAAGAACCCACGTGACTTTCACATGAGTAGGACATTCTTCTCAGTGTCCTGGCCAACATTCTCTTTCCCATAAAACTGGTTCATGCATTGTCTAAGGGTCTGTGTGGGTGTTGATGTGTGAAATGGCTGCCACTACACATTTACAGTCACTTCACTACTAGTCTCACATTGCCTATAAAGTGCCTTGTAATACAGTATGTATGAAAAGTGCTCTATACATAATTCTTGTTCATCCTCTTCCTCAACAGAAAAAGTTATCAGGTTTTGGAAGTACTCATCTGCACGAGCGCCTCATCCTAACCTGACTACAGCTTGTTTTGAACCCAGACATGGTTCCTCCTACAGCCTTCAAAAATGATCTGGGGGGCTAGCCCGGTGGAGCAGAGGGTTGAGGAGAGAGACGCAGTGCCACACCAGTGTTCTGGGTTCGGAAATGAGCCAGGGTCTGAGGTCGGCGGGGGAGGGGGGAGAGGATGTGAGCCAAGCTGCCAGCTGGCAGCTCTCCGCCTTGGAAGGTAGTTCTCAGCTCTCTCGGAGCTTGGCCACCCCCTGGTGGAGGCCCAAGGGATGGTGCCACTCTGAGAAGCGCCAGCGCTAGGCCAAAGGGAAGGCGAAAGAGACCTGGAACTGGAGCTGCGGTGCGCATGTGCGATTCACATGTGCGCCTCCACACGCGTGCACCACCGCTTCCTGGGGTCTCAGAAAACAAGTTACATACTCAGAGGAAATACAGGGGCCGCCTGTGGATGAAGCCTCCGGTCCGGGATCTGGGGATCCGCCGGGATGTGCAAGGCGCTACAAGACCCCAAGCTCCAGCAGGGTGGCAGACAATCGGGACAGCCCGACAGAGGCGGATACAAAGAGTTTGGGGGGGGGGGGATTATCTGGGCTCTGGTGGGATTGGTGAGAGGTGCAGACGGGGTAGAAGAATGGCCTTGGGTATCTAACCATTACAAGGGTTACATTCATGTGCAGGACATACGTTGAGTGAGTTACTACTGATGTTGCCACAATAGGGGAAAAAAAAAGAAAATGCATTACAAACCGTGATCAAAACCAATCCAGAACAAAGCCTAAGTGCTGAAGGACTTCACTGTCTCTTGGTTTCTCCTTTGATTTTCCCCATAAAAAACCACATGAACTTTTTACACAGCACATCAAGAGAAGCCGAACTTGGATTTCTAATGGAAGAGCTTGTTGTAGTAGATGACGCCATTTACCAGGTGAGGACTTTCTAGTCTTATCTCAAACTGCAAGCAGGAATATCTAGAGTGTTCCGAGGACTGGCTGTGTACAGCAGAAATGTTTACTTTGGGCCTAGATGATTCAACACATACTAGTTCTTTTTCCCTTAAATAGTTAGAAAATTCCATGTATAGTTTGTTTTTTCTGTAATTTTTCTAGCCTTATTTCTTTATTAATAGGGACATTTGCATGAAAACAGCATCTCTGCCCTACTGCCTGAAGCACCTCTCGCTGTAACAAGCTAGCATGGTGCAGCTGCAAGCCTCATCAATGTTAACGCCTTGATCTCCCAATACTGCAGCGTAAAATGGTAACTCCAAGTATTGCTCCACTCCCAACCCATCTTAACTGAAAGGAAGATGAGCAATCACAATACCAGGGAAGATAATCAGAATCCTGCTGTCAAACCATGAAACCAGGTAGGACAGGAATCTGCACCCTTGTCCTGCAATTTGATTTCATAATCAGTGACAGGTCACCACCCTGTGTCCAGAGCTCTACCACAACAGTGCCCCCCTTCAACTTAAGTAATCGAAGTCAAATGTCAAAGACTCAAGACAGCACCATCTTGCTTATTTATCCGATAGTCAGGAGGACCCTTGGACAATAAGTGCCTGCAAGGGCATATCGAAATCAGAACAGAAGACAATCACAGTAAAATACCATTACAATGGAGAACAAAGCCCTTGAACTGACATCATACACAAGGGTCAAATTAATTTCCTGGGAAGCTTTACTTGAAAAAATAAACAGAGCAACCCTGAAAACAACTATAGGGATCAACAAAAACATCATTTAAAATTTTCTGATTTGCAGAGTGGCTCTGCATTTCAGCATGTATGTTCATAAACATGATGTTAAAGGAAAACTGTCAAATATGCAGCTCCCACCCTCCCAAGCCTCTCCCTCGAGTTCTGGCTTTCATGAGAAATACATGTCAGGCTGCGGCGGTTCCATTTAAGCGTGAGTGTCTGTACCACCTACTAATACAAAGTGTATAAAAGTAAGTGGTGTGGTGCCGCACTTTCACACTAAATGGTACCACACAGTGTCTGACATGTTGCCGCCCTGGACTTAACATTAAAATAAAGTTTCAACACTTAAAAGAAAGGCTTTTCCTCGCAAAAGCTTAATCGGGGCTGGCGGGTGTTAAGCTGCATATTTGGATAGTTTTCTTTAAAATAAAATTTAGTAGAAAACTTTAATATTCTGTTTTTAGTTTACAACAGTCTATCCAAAATGACTGCATGAAAATCATTTGCATCTCCACCAACCTCATTGTGTCTGGTTAGCACACAATACTGCTCACCATGAAAACGGACTATGATGTCACAAAAGCAACTGTGATGTCAGTTGGGGACAGTCGGGTTTTTTTTGAAAGACTTTATAAAATATTAATATCTAGTAGACTAAGAACAGGAGAAATTAAAAATAGAAAAAAACACCACAGTTAAACTTAACTGATATACTGCTTTAATAGCTTTAAGCCTTTCAGTACGTAGAGTCATACTTTAAATGAAAAAGGAGGGGTCTACCATGCAACAATACCTTGTAAGCTGTGCACTGTACATAGCACTATTTATGTCTATAACACATCTCTTTGTCATGAGACGTTTACCTAAGCAGGACACCAATATAAATGTGTTTATTTATTTATTTGATAACCGGGTAAGTACACTGGTCCAAAGGACCATTTACAGGCACAACCCAGCCCATGAAGAATGGCACAGGGGTACAGCAAGTAAAAGCATATGATACAAAGCATAAAGAGACATCAGGAAGCAATGAGAAATGAAGAGACATTACAGATTCGGCAATATAGCACAATTAAATAGAATAACACAATGGCTAGCAGGCAAGTTAAATACAATTTAAATATACTGGATTGCAAGACAGAGTATGGATTACAAGAAGAGGGTTACTTAGAGGTGAGTGAACAGGATTGGGGAAATCAAACTCACTGAGCCATGGGAGCAGACGCAAGTGGAGGAGGACAGTAGGTGAGACCAGAGGAGAGAAAGAAAATGCCGTGGGGAGTCAGAGGTTTAGACTGGGAGAGGCAGGCTGTTCCAGAGGGTTGGGTGGCAGACGAGAAAGCCCATGTGCCCATGCTACAGGAGACCTGAGGACAGACCAGCATGGGGCCAGCAGTGAGGCGGAGGTAACGGAGTGTCACTTTGAGCTAAAGAAGGGAGAAAAGAGGAGAGGTAGCATGACTAAGGATGGCCTTACCAACAGTGCTGGCTAGAAGACAGTTACATCTAGCTGGGGTGGGGTCCAACCAAGTGCCTGATAGAGGGCGCAGTGGTGGGTGTTGTAAGGGGTCATAAGGACAAAGCGGCAGATATTGTTGTAGGTGGGTGCAGCCACACTAAATGGGTACATTTACTGCACATGCACTCTGTATGTCAGTAACTGCAAAAATATTTACTTTAAATATTAAAATGCACTGCAGCCTGCTAAAGATGTTAGGAAAATAGTATACATAACTTTAGCCATGTAAGAATAATCATTAAAATGTAATTTAACAATTCCCACATTTGTCCCTTGTTTTTTTGCAGTGTCTCAGTGGGACATTTCATAACAACATCTGTAACTGCAGGCTTTGCTTTTCACTGCCCCAATGCACTTCCGATTCTAAATGGGTCTGTATTTCTTCTCAATAAACATGTTTATGAAAGTCATGTGTCTGGGTGTTTTTATTTCATTTACTTTTCTCCAGAAACGAGTTTTAAAACCTCAGTCCTGTTTGTAACTTTCTCTGTCATGCTAGGTTACAAATGGGAAAATGTGTGCCAAATCGTGAGCCTTGCAAAGCTATGGGCATTTCAACCCCTGATATGAAAGTCTAGGCTGCCTGTTGCTTTAAGAGCTGAGTAGCCCATTTCAGACTGTCGGAACCCTCTTCCTGTCTTGAGACAAATCAGGCTCTCTGCGTCTGTCCCGCCCACATTTATAACACACGGTTCCATGCTCATTCGCACAATCTTGGGTCTTGTTGCACTAATTGGATTGTTTTGCGGCCAGTCGGAACCCTCCTTGCCTCCTTAAGCTCCTTTGCCACGCAATTAGGCCCATTCTGAACCTGAAGTCAGAACAAGGATGTCCTCGATCACCACAGACTCCAGAGTTACAAACAGGAGCACCCGATACGAACAGGTAAGGAAAATGGCAATTTTTTTTTGTATCAGATCAAAAACAGGGCTTTATTTGTTGATAAGGGTGGAACAAGGAGCAGTTTCTTGCTAAGTAATGTAAATGTGCAAAGAAGTGAACACCAGGTTAGCGAGTGCACGCGATGGAAGTGTGTTGACCATTTTGGAGACCGAGTATAGGTTGTTCCAGTCTGTAATGGGGACAGAGTTAATATATCGGTCCCCGTTAGAACACAGAACTATGTTGTTTATCAAAAATGTAAATTAAAACAACAAGCACTGTACATACCCAAGTGTATTTAAAGACAGGCATTAGAAGCAACATTCTGAAGGATAGAAAATTACATAAAATGGCACTAGTGAAAAAAAAAATGGCAAGGTTATTAAACTGCAGGTTTTTGATCTTCACTTCCATATTTGTGTCAAACAGTATTTTAACATGTCATTTTGCTTTGTGCTAAGCAGGGATCTAAGCCTATTTAATTACTGGTGTGTGTGTGTGTGTGTGTTATTGGAAGCACTGGAAAAATATGTTTTAAATGCTGTGTCTCGTTTGTGACATGGGACCTTATAAAATAATTGTCCCCGTTACAAACAAGCCTTGTGGTGGTAGATTGTTTTTGCATTGGATCATTAGCAGATTTGTGCTGTATTTGACTGTGCATTTTGTGGGTGCTCCAATCCAGGCTTTTGGGTAGAAAATGGCCTTCCACATTGTTTGGGGGAGAGGTTGGGGGCTGCCAGCACCCCTGAAAATTACTTTTGAATGTGGTATTTGCTTTTGAAGAGAAAAAAATAAAACATGGTGCCCTACACTGATATACTACTGCGTTTTACATTAAACTAGCCTCATACCCATCTTATAAGTTTCAAAAATTTACTTAAAAGCCCCCCTTTCAAGTTTAATCCTGTTTGTAACAGGGACTCTCTGTAAACATGGTTCCCTGTTACAAACAAGCCTTTTGGTGGTAATTTGTTTCTACATTGAGATTATTAGTAGATCTGTGCTGTACTTGACTGTGCATTTCATTGGATGCTCCAACCAAGAATTTTGATGTGAAAATTACCAAATAGCTGACAGACCAAATAGCTGAAAACAGCAGTCTCTGTTACAAACGGGGTAGCTTGTTTTGAAAGTGTGATTATTAAGAGATTATTTCAGTGTGCATTTGTTTTGGTGGTGTAATATAAACTTATGGCTTGAAAATAACCGTCCGCATGCTTTGGGGGAAGGAGTTACTGAGCACACCTGTTGAGTGAGTCACTGTAGGCAGTCACTCGCTTTCTCGTCTGGTGGATTCTGCTACGTTACCTGTGGTCTCCCAGGTCCCTGGTGAATATGTCATGGGGCCCTGGTGGGTGCACACACCTGCTCAAGTGAGTCACTATAGTCCGTCGCTCGCATTCTCGTCTAATGGATTCAGCTACACCTTCACTTATGGTCCTCTTGTTTTTTGACAGAATCTATTCACCCACAAAATGAGTAGCACAGATGTGCCAACTAGGCATGCCCTTGCAATGCCGAACTACAGGCAAAGCATCAAAGTCAACCCAGAGATCTATCAAGAACAGAGAGTGGATGACGAAACAAGGAAAAGGTACAATGAGGCTAGCAAGCTAAGAATGAAGGAGTACCACTTGAGAAAGAAGCTACAGGCCTTAGCCGACAAGGAAAATGAAGCCAAACGATGTACCAGAGCAGATGAGGAAAAGAGGAAGCCGCAACGCAAAGCTTGGCAGCTAAAGAAACAAAAGGAACAGAGAGAAAGATGTCGGCACAGAATAAAAAATGATATAGGGAAAAGGATGCTGAATGGCAAAGAAAGAAATATCAGGGAAAAAAAAATGCGTAGGAACAGCGAAAGAATGGTCAGCGACTTAACTGGAGTTGAGGTACCCGACATTGAGCAAGCATCAACCTCCAACGGATCACTGAGAAAAGCAGTGTACCGGGCTAAACAAAAATTGCCTATATCTGCAGGAAGATTTGCAGCCGTGATCACTGGATTCATTAAAAATGTGACCAGGAAACAAAAAGAAGTGCTAAGAAATAAAAAATAAAATCGGCATAGACCATGATGGGCAGTCAAAACACAGAAATAAATAAATAAATAATCAATCTATTTTATAATGCGTTAAGGAAATGTGCAAAACCTTCACCAGAAAAAGAAAAAGATTTTTTGTTAGCCAGTTAGCTGTACATCTGGATCACAAGCATGCTGAAGAAGAAAGCCTGCAGTGAACTGGGTTTCAGCAGTAAATATCTGAGCAAGTACTGTGCTTTAAGAAGAAGGAATGTTGATGAGGAGTTGCCAGCGACAAGAGCGGACTCAAGTGCTGGGATACAGGAAGCAATTATGGAGCACTATCACCACCCTAATGCGAGTATCGTGGTGCCCAATAGAAAGGGAGTTGCTGATGTAACTCCTGAATATGTTCTGCAGTGGTCCATAACGGAGACATTTATCCTTCAAAAAGGAAAATATGGGGACTGTTAGCAAATCTAAATTGGCACAGCTCAGACCTAGGCGTGTCCTGGCACAAAGTAAGGCCAAGGCATTTCAGTGTCTCTGTGAGTACTGCACCAATATTGATCTTAAATTAAAAATAATTAATCAGTTGGCACAATCCAAAAAAAGCAAAGTGCCTCATCGCAGACAGATACCATGCATCTAACATTGTCACTTTGTCACTTTGTCCACATGGAACAAAATATGCAAGATTAAAATGCACTGACAGACAGTCCCCAACATGTGGAGTGCATCAAATTAAGACTTTCCTGGAACCATTAATCCTGGCAGCTAGAAATGACCAGATATTGTGGAGAATATGGGGACAGATGACCCACTGTACAAAGAACAGAAGAAAAAGGCACTCTTAATGAGAAATGGGAATGTAACCAATTTAATCGAACTGATGGAGGAATTGGCATCCTTTATTTCTGCACATTTGTTTGAGACAAGATGGCAGCAGACACAATTTGCAAGAATCGTAAAAAGTCCTCCGATCATATCTGTGGTCATAGTAATGGATTTTGCAGAAAATTACAGCTGCATAATGCAAAATGAAGTGCAGAGTGCGCACTGGACCAAACACTTCAGGTCACATTATATCCCATGGTGGCATTTTACAACAAAGCAAAACTACAATACATGCAATAGACCAGATCCAGTAAGAGGCAATAATCGTCATATCGGATGACAATCAGCATGATGCACACGCAGTGAAGCACTTTGTTACGACTGCCGTGCAGCACCTCAAAACAGTAAGACTTCTTACAGTTAATAAGACTGATTCAGTTCAGCGATGGGTGTAGTGCACAATATAAATCCAAAACACCACTGACCAATTTAACTTTTGCAACACATGACTTGGGCATCGCAACAGTTGAGAGTCATTACTTTGGTTCCAGTCAAGGGAAAATTCCATGTGATGGAGAAGGTGGAGTGGTAAAAAAATGCTGCCACAAGAGCAGTGAAATCAGAGTCAGATCTTGTCATTGTTGGGGCGGTCAGTTTTTACATGCTCTGCTCAGAGAGACTGACCAGGAACACTGAATTCAGTCGGAGAGTGAAATCACTCTCGAAGATCTTGTTATCTGGTCACTCAAGGTGAGGTCATCAGAGAACTACCAGAAAGAACAGAAGTTGGCACTTTACATGGAACAAGACAGATACATGCTGCCATTGGTTTAAACCCATACAACATCAAAGTCTGTCGCTTGACATGTTTCTGTTCCTCATGTGTGAAGGCAATGAAGCCAATGAAGAATCTTGTGAGAACTGCGATTTCACCAGTGACAGGAAGGAAAAGCATTTAAAAGTAAAACACAGAGAACCAGAACAAGAAACCGAACCAGAAGAAACTTTTGTTTTGAACCTTGTACCACTAGGATCCACCACAGTAGACCATGAATATATGATCAAAGATGATGGTGAGTACGTAATATTTGGGTCATATTGCTCAATATGTGAAAATATTCACTAAACAATCTACATTTTATCCTTCTTCAGAGCGCGACCTTTCGAGCATCCATGCTGAGGATCACGATACCACTGAAAAACAGAGTCCAACAAATGGGATGCAAGTAAAAGTGAACAGTCATGGGAGAAGATTTTGTTGCGAGTAACCCGTGGTCACATTTTGGGGCGGGACTCTAGTGTAAACCTTCCAGGCTAACTTTCCTCTTGACAGTGTGCACATGCAAGCCAAGCGGTGGTGCAGATGGCTGAGGTGCCATGAGCACCTTACCTTGTCTGACACTGGCAACCCAAGTTCCGAAATGTGCTTTGGTCACTAGGGGGTTGGCCAGGTGAGGAAGAATTGAGCCTCCATAGGAGAGCTCTCCTCCCTCTGGAAGGGATGGGATTTCCATGTCTTACTGCTTGACTGTGGTCTACAGGAAGCCCAATGGCAGCATTAACAAGTCCTGTAAGTGGGAGGGCACACATTCCAAGCACTGGGGGCATCTTTGCAGAGTTGGGAGCGTGCACTTTGCGGTCACTGCATTTCTGCACCACCCAGTGGGGAGAAAAAAAAAAAAAAAAAGTGGAGCACATGAAGGGAAAAGTTAATGAAGCTTTTTTGTTGGCCGACGGCCAGCCCAGTAATGCTGAATCTGGGGGCATCTAGATATATTGCTATGGGTGGTAAAGAACACAGTCACTTCATGGCTCTACCACGGGAAGGCAATACCCATGATAAAAAAGCCCCAGGACTACTTTTCTCTTCATAGAGAACCTGTGTTAGCTAGCATAGTGGTGCAGAGGGCTGAGGCACCATGACTGCCTTACCTTGTCCCACACTGGCAACACAAGTTCAGAAACTGACTCGGGTCACTCGAGGGGGGGTGGGCAGAGGGCTGAGAGTGCCTTGCCTCATACCACACTGGCAAGAAATCAGTGATACCAGGCAGGCCATCTGCATGGTATTCTTAAACTGCTACTCAACACCTGCAGCTTAACACTAGTGCCACTAATTCTGTGGCACATAGCGAGACCCCTGGGGGAGAGCATCCTGAGCTCAGTAGCCCACCCTGCTGGCCAGCACAACTGGCATCACAGGACTGGGCTAGATGCATCCAGGTAACCAGGCTGCAAAAGTGCTCCCCCACTGAAAGACACCATAAAGTTGACAATATTCATAAAATGAAAACAAGCAGGCAAAATTTTAGAGCATTTTTTTCCAACACTTATTAATGTCTTTTGTAGGCCCTTCTGTTCACTGCAGTCCAACCGCACCTGTAAACAAAACACATTCTGAATGTCATACTTAATTTTTTCCTCCATTTTCTTTGGGGGGGGGGCAGGATGCCTTCTCACCTTAGTGGATCCCCTCAAGAAACTAGTGATGCACCACAGAAGGATAGCAACATACGACTGGAATCATATTATGCAGTGTACTACGACAAGGAATATTATGTTGGGAAGGTGATCGCTGTGAAGGACTGCACATACACATTTACCTTTATGCACAGACAGCGATCAGCCTCCAAAAATGTCACATTTTACTGGCCACAGAGGGAGGACATAGACACTGTTGAGGAAAAATATGTGATATGCTGACTACTGTTTGTTGTGGGGGTGGGCCTTATATGGTTGAAGACACACATACAATGAATGAAACCTTCAAAAAACTGAAGCAATAAAGCACTTTTAAGTGCCAAATACAAGATGTACGTTTGGAGGGATTAGGGTTGTAATAAGCCATATTGTGTAAAGTCTGGTGTTTTGGTTATGGTTCCTGTTAATCTTATTGACTGTGTATTGTATTTCTAGTTAATAATAAATTTATTGTTTCATGAACTTCCATGGTGGTGGTGATATGCAACAGTAGAATGCTTACACTGCTTGATTCATAGCTTTACACATAAAACATATAAATCAGAATCAAATAAAGGAGTCCAACTGCCCGATTTTCTGTTTTCCACAATGTTTTCTATAATTAGTAGCAGTTTTTGGATTTTTCTCTGTCCTGTTACATACGTTACATGATTTTGTGGGTTTCATTTTTAAAATAATCAAAAAAAGTTTTACATGTCATCTGCTCTTATCCCCAGTTACGTACAAATGCATTTTAATCTGTGATTAAGCAAGAAATTTGGGTGAGGAAACACTTTGAAATTACTTTTCCCCATATTTCTCAGCCATGTGTTACATTAATGGTCATCACACTCAGTTGCATGCAAATATTTTGGAGTTGCTTAGTAAATTAACCAAACGAGTAAAAGTACTGCAAAGTCATGTAGAGATAAAGTACAGTTACGTAAGAACTTACCGTAACAGTAGGTCTTCGAGAGAGGCTCTTGCAGTAGGTAATTACATATAGGACTGATGCCTGCCGGCATCAGGACTCAACGGAAAAATTTCTAGCTAGCAGTCTCTGGCGGGGGACCGCCCCCACGTCAGGTGACCGACGTTATGTGGCGTCAGTATAAAGGGGCGGTACCCCACACCCGTCTTCCAGTTCTTTTCCGCCAAAGGCCAAAAGGCAAGACAAGAGAGTAGTGGATATTTTCCTTCCTGGAAAAGGAGCTGAAAAAGCTTAGGGGGATGGAGGGCGGGAAGGTATTACCTACTGCAAGAGCCTCTCTCGAAGATCTACTGTTACGGTAAGTTCTTACGTAACTGTACTATCTTACTTCGAGAGGGCTCTTGCAGTAGGTAATTACATATAGGACTGAGTCCCAAGCAGTCTGGAACAAGGAGAAGCAAACAGGGGGAGGAAGCTACTCAGAAGTAGACCCTCTGGTTGTGAAGGCCTTAGGAAAGGAGGCCTTGCAAAACAGCCAGCCCGAAGCCTGCTCTACGGCGAGAGGCAATGTCCAAACTGTAATGTTTCGTAAAGGTATGGACAGAAGTCCAAGTGGCGGCTGCACAAATGTCAGCCGCTGACACATTCTTGAAACAAGCCACAGAGGCAGCGACCCCTCTGGTGGAGTGGCCTCTAACTTGACCCGGAAGGGTCTTGTTGTACTTGTCATAACAGAAAGTGATACAATGAGCCAACCATTTCGATAGGCATTGCTCAGAAACTGCATTGCCTTCTCTTTTATGGGCAAAAAAAAGAGATGAACAGTTGATCAGTCTTTCTGAGATCCTTCGTCCTGTTGGTGTAGTATCTCAGAATTCGGTGAACATCCAAAGTATGCAGGAGATACACTCCTTGGTTGGAGTGCTGCGTAAAAAAGTCAGGCAACTCTACTGATTGATTCAGCATCCATTCCACTACCACCTTAGGGAGAAACTTAGGGTTGGTACGCAGAGCCACACGTTCCTTGTGAAAAATCAAATATGGGATTTTACACATCAGGGCCTGAAGCTCGGAAATCCGTTGAGCAGAAGTAATAGCCACTAGGAAAGGAGTCTTCCAAGAAAGGAACTTTAGGTCCACTGAGGCTGCCGGGTCGAAAGGAGGCACAGTAAGTTTCTCTAAAATGAAATTCAGATCCCAAGGAGGAGCAGGAACCCGGATAGGGGGTCGTAAGTGAAGGACCCTTCTCAAAAATGTCTTAAGAGACCTCCAGCTGAGCAAACATTCTGTCTGCAAAGGGGACATGATAGGCCGAAATGGCTGCCATATGAACCTTTAAGGATGAATGGCTGAGACCCAGATCGAAGAGGTGTCGCAGGTAATCCAGAAGTCGGCCGACAGAGCACGAGAAGGGCTCGACATCTTTGGAGGCAGCCCAAATAGAGAACCGCTTCCATTTCATGGCATAAGCAGATCTGGTTGAGGGTTTCCTGGCCTCCATCAGAATCTCAGCTACTCAGGGGGAGAACTCCAAATCGGGCCTGAGCTACGTCTGCAGGAGCCACGCATGCAACTGAAGGGACTTGAGGCCTGGATGGACCAGGGTCCCCTGATCCTGGGTCAGCAAAAGTAGCGACAGAGGAAGATGAAGAGGAGGTTCCTCTGAGTACTGTTGCAGAAGAGAGAACCAAACTTGCCTGGGCCAGAAAGGAGCGATCAGAATCATTCTAGCTCCTTCCGAACAGAGTTTCTGCAAGACCCTCGTAATCAGTGGAATCAGGGGGAAGGCATAGACGAATCTGCCCTTCCAGTCTAGAGAAAGAGCGTCTCTCCAAAAAATGCTGCGCCCTGGAGCGAGCGAGCAGAAGACGGGAAGTTTTGTGTTTTGGGGGGAAGCAAACAGGTCTACCTGTGGAGTTCCCCAGCGTAGGAAGATGTCGTCTACGACCCCCTGATCCAGTTCCCATTCGTGATCTAGAACAGATGACCGGCTTAGCCTGTCTGCCAGCATGTTCTCGATCACCGGGACATGAGATGACGTGAGGTGAAGGTTGTGCTGTACTGCCCAATCCCAGACTCGCATCGCCTCTCGGCAAAGGGGGTAGGAACGAGTTCCTCCCTGTTTGTTGATGTACCAGACCACACACACATGTTGTCCGTCTGTACCGCTAGGTGATCTGGAGACAGATACAGATGCAGAGCCTGAAGAGCATACAGTACTGCCCTTAGTTCCAGCACACTGATGTGGAGGGACTTCTCGAGCTTGGACCAGGAGCCCTGGGTCCTGTGAGGACTGAGATGGGCTCCCCAACCCTCGCCGGAGGCGTCCGTAGTCAATGTCTGTGGGGGGATGGGGACTGAAGGGAACTCCCCAGCAGAGGTTCTCCTGAACCATCCACCACTGCAAGTCCCGAGTCATAGGAGTGGAGACCAGGACAAGTTGATCTAGGTCATCCACCAGCTGATCCTACTGAGACCGAAGTGTCCACTGAGAGATTCTCATGTGGAGCCAAGCGCGAGGGACTGTCGGAATCGCAGCTGCCATTAGCCCAAGGAGGTGAAGGACTGACCTGGCGCTGACCCGCCTGCAGCTGAACAACAGGCTGCCAGAGGTCGTGTCCAGGATCTCCCTGATAAACTGGAGCCTCTGGGATGGGATCAGATGGGACTTGGCTTGGTTGATGGTAATACTCAGGCAGGCAAAGACCTGCTGTGTAAGGGAAAGGAAGCGTAGAAGTTCCTCCCTGGACGGAGCCGCCAGGAGCCAATCGTCCAGGTACGGGAAAACCTGCATCCTCTGGGTACGCAGGTAGGCCGCTACCACCGAAAGGCATTTGGTGAACACTCGGGGTGCTGAGGAAAGACCAAATGGGAGGTCCTTGAACTGATAGTGGTCCCTCTGGAACACAAAACGCAGGTATTTGTGATGGGAACGGTGGATAGGGATATGCAGGTAGGCACCCTGCATATCCAAAGCACACAGCCACAGTCCCGGCTGAAAAAGGGACAGGAGGCTCTGCAGCGAAAGCATCCTGAACCTCTTGTACTCCACGAACAAGTTCAGGGAGCTGAGGTCGAGAATCAGCCTCACGTCCCACGTTTTCTTCGGGACCAGGAAGAAATGGGAATAGTATCCCATTCCCTGAAGAGGAAAGGGGACGAGTTCTATCACCTCCTTCAGCAAAAATGTTGAAATCTCTTCCTGGACCAGAAGATGATGTTCTCGAGAGTACGACGACCTTGGGGGAGGGTGTCGAGGGGGTTTCTGAAGAAACTCTATTGAGTGTTCTTCTGCGATCAGCTGGAGCACCCAGGAATCTGAAGTTATCCTCTCCCAACCCGGGAGGTGGTGGGAAAACCTCCCTCCTACCGGTTTCCCTTGGAAGGCCCAGAGGCTGTGGGACAGGAAAGGAGTCAGGTAGTGTGGGACAGCGTCACAGCTGAAGCACCCGCTACTTTTTTGGGTGGAGGGAGCTTGGCAGCCAGAGGGGCCCGGCGTTTAGCGGCCCGCTTCCTGGGTTTCGCCTTTTGCCGATTCCGCCTGCGAAAGGGACGGCGCTGCGTTTGATGGGGATGATATATGGAGTCCACAGACTTCAGTGCAGTCCCATTCTCCTGCAGATCGGTGATAATGTCCTTGACATCACCACTGAACAGCACCGAACCCCGGAAGGGCGCTTCCTGAATGGCGGACTGCACTTCCAGGACCAACCCCGACACAGAGCCAGGGATGACACCATAAGCCTACAGCGAAAGTGGAGCTCCTACCAGCAGTGTCCACTGCATTGTAAGTAGCACGAAGCATGTGCTGACTGGCCGAACGTGCAGAGCGGACGAGGTCAGCCACTTCCTGTTTGACTTGAGAGTCCAGAAGGGAGTCCAATTTGGATTCCACCTCACTAAGAATCGCCGTCTGGTAATCCCCCATGTGACCGACATAATTTAGGGCCCTAATACCCAGAGTGGAAGAAGCATATATGATCTTCCTGTATTGGTCCAGAAGACGGGATTCTTTGTCAGGTGGAGACAAGCTCAGATGTTTCGGGTTAGCTGTCCGGCCACGAGCAGCGCTACCCACGCCCGAATCAGCTCAAGGGTGAGAATTTAAAAAGTCAATAACCTCAGGAGCCTGATATAGCCTGTTCGACTTCCGAGGAAGCGGGACTAAAGCCGATGGTTGCTTCCAAATAGTGGAAACAAGGTCGGCATGAGGCTCAATCCGGGGTGGCACCAATGTAGGAGCTGTCTCAGGCAGGTCCAGATGTTCAGCAAGTTTCTTACGCTGTGGATCCGGTTCCAAGGAATGCCACTTGTGAACTTCCTGGATTTTGCATAGCAACTCCGTAAAGGAAGGATCCTCCGGAGGAGTCCTAGACCTGGGCTTAGACGGACAGCGTGGCTTGTCGTCCAGCTCGGAGCAACCGTCTGAGTCATCCGAGGTGTCCGAGGAGGAAGAGGATGACTCCCTCTCCCAGCGAGGGGGAGGAACGGACCCCTTGGAAGGTCTTCGGGGAAGCGTATCCTGCCCCGCCCTGGAACCAGAGGGCTCGCCCCTGGTGTCCGGAGGTGGGGAGAGAGTCTGTCGTCGCAGACGTATGGGAGCTGGAATTGGCACCGTCATCGTGAGACGACTCTCCACCTCTCTGGTGAGTTGAGCCTTGGCCTCCACCCACCAGGAGGCCAGAGTCTCCTTCAAGTCCACCGGCGGCTGAGGAGGGGGTGGAGAAGGAGGAGGATGGTGTGGGGGATACGGGTATTGATTGTACCCGTAAGGCGCGTATCCATAACCCGACGGCAGGAAACCTGGCGTCGGGTATTGAAGCACCGGGTACTGCGGTGTAGGATAGGCCAGCGTCTGGTACTGGGGCGGATACGACGGCGTCTGATACCCAGGAGCCGGGGGGTCTGCTGGAGACAGTCCGGCCGGAGGGCCCATGGACAGGCCTGGAGCAGGAGGCCCGGTGGCAGAAGGCCCAGCGCTGGAGCGGCATTCGGGAGCGGGATCTCGCCTGGCATTGGCAAGACCGGCGTCGGAGCCAGCGTCCGGGGAACCGACGTCATGTCAGTCGGACCAGCGGGTGGACGGCCTGACGGGGGTGCAGCAGGAACCTCGGCATCGCCCGGGGATGGAGGAGAAAAGTCCCCAGGGTCAAGCTGAGGAGACCCAGGGTACCCGGAGGGCTGTGAAGGCTGCAGGGAGCTGGGAACGTTGGACATGGGAGGGTCCGGCGTCAGCTCAGCCGCCGTGCAGGCATCGGGTAGGCCGATGTCTGACTTATCAGTGGAATCTGGGCGGACGCCGGAGGAGCCAACGTCCGACTTATCCGACCCATCGCCCGAGGCAGGTCGCAAAGGAGGAATGGCCTCGTCGGGCGGAAGAGGGGCCATGCACCGCCCTGAAGGGTCATGCAACTTATCGACCATCTCCGTGCGGCTTACCGGAGCTGCTCGAACCAGTAGGCCACACAGTGGCGGCTTTACTGGGAGCAGAGGCCTCCAATAGCCCGGATGCACCCGAAGGGCCCAAGTGATAGCCAGACGGGTGGGCGGCGCCACCTTGAAACCTCAAGGTAGCAGTCATGAAGTGTCCCCTGGGGAACGTTACCTGTAGCACGGCGATCCTCAAGATGACGAGGTGGATGAGGAGCCCTTATCCCAGTGCTTCTCCTTGTCTTTCTTCTTACGATTCTTTTCCATGGAGGACATTTTCTTCTTTAGTATGAGGGCCTCCAGGGACTGCTGCCTCCGTCTGCAGGTGGCGGCGTTCAATTTTAGGCAGTGCTGGCACTTCTCCACCTGATGATCCGGGCTTAGACATAAGAGGCACTAGGAATGGCCGTCCTTGTGCAGGAGTTGGGCGCCGCACAAGTCACACTTATTTTTGTGCTCGAAAGGTGTAGGGGACGACATACACAGACAAATGTCTGATGATTTTAATCGAAGAATCGAAAAAAAGACAGTAAAAACTACCGACGAGAGCGCTGACGAGCGTTGAACTTTACCGCGGTGCTGGACACGAGCCAACGGTGGAAAGAATCTGAAGGCGGGCGTGGGGACCGCCTTTATACTGACACCGCATGACGCCGGTGACCTGACGTGGAGACAGTCCCCCGCCATAGACTGCTAGCTAGAACAGCTTCGTTGGGTCCTGACGCCGGCCGGCATCAGTCCTATATGTAATTACCTACTGCAAGAGCCCTCTCGAAGTAAGATATAAAGTTATGTACTAATACTTTTGTAATTTAAAATATTCTCTGTTTCTGTTGCATACATTACATGGTTAATATTTCCTATCATTTGCATTTTCTGCTGTGTGCTACTGGAACTTTCTACCTCTGTCTTTACTGGCCTGCACCTCCCCCTCTCACTCAATTTCAAAGTTTGCTGTTATCTCACCTAACCGCCCCATCTTGCTCGTGCTTCCGCTGACTCCTAACCCCTGTTCACTCCTTGTGCGATTCTCCTAGCAAAACTTTCCACTCTCTCCATTTCCTGCTCTCCAAGAAAAAAAATACTACAAATGATGTCTGTATGTAAGGTTTTGTTGACTGTGCTTTAGATTGCCTATTTTACAAAACTGAATGTAACTGATGTACTCTCTTACTGACTACTCCTTGTCTAATTTCTTGTATCAATGAATGCACCATCAAGTACTGCACTTCCCGGGTCGCCCCTGAAAAAGGACTGTTCTTGTCTCAGAGGGCCTACCCAGTTACCAAAATTCAATCAATCAATCAATCAATCAATAAATAAATAAATTTCCTAACATTAGGGAACGTACCAAGAAAACCACAAGTGATATTATCTTCCTGTTTACCCTTAATGTCCTTTACTAAAAGTGTAATGTATTAGTAATGAAAGAAGACAGAAATTACATTTATTTGTCCACGGCTATGTCCCACTTATGTCCCCCATTATTGTGGCTAGGCCCAGGTGGTATTTAGTCATGGTAGGTTAGTAGTGGAGGTAAGGGTGAAGACAGGGGTGCAAAAGTCCAGTATTGGGAGGAGGTTACAAGGGGCAATTGCAGGACGGGCTTTGGGAGTGAGACAGTTAACCAAGTGGTAACTGACCCCCACCGTCTCTGGATTACGCAGTGGATGAGGGTTTCTACATGGCTGGAAAAAAATTAGCACATGGTCAAGGGTAATGTTGTGAACCCACTCCTGGGGGCCAGGTCCACTGAGCTCACTGTGCCCACTCCTAAGTGCAATCCATGATACGTGGAAACAGAAATACTCTTCATGTGTCCATCTAGAGTGCTCGCTGAGTTCACAACTGAACACTCACCACAAGGTCCCCGGGTTTCATCTTTAAAATCTGGGTAAGGGTAAAATACAGTCTCAAGTCTGTAGCCAGGTGAGGACCCTCCTCAGTTGCTGTACTGTGGTGGGGGGGGGGGACCCAGGCATTACAACCTCTTCAGGGCTGGCCTTTGTAACCCTGATTGGTGTCTTCTCCCATGGGTGGTACAGTGACCTAGTTCTCCCTTACAGGCTCCTCCTGAGACCGTGCATCTCCCCTACTTAAGGCACCCAGATCTTCCCTTCCAGGATCCTATCTTTGGTAGCGATGGTGACACCTTGCATTAACTGGGTTGGTCTCAGAGTTGAATAAACCTTCCACCTTTACACACACAAATCACTCACAGGCAGTTTTAAAAGCAAAGCACTTTTACTAATTCTAAATAATTATCTTACAAAATTTATAAACGAAAGATTTCGGAAATCTGGTTACAGAACAACAAAACAAAGTTGGAAAAATATAAATACAAAACGCACTGTAAAATTTTAACTGTCTAGTTCCTACCTTATCTGTGGAAAATCCACAGTCCAGAACATAAATGAAGACTGCAAAGACCTAGTTCTCTCTTACATTCACTGGTCCTTAGTCTGTCTCTGTGTTGTGGCACTCTTGCTCAGTGAGTCAGGAAGAGCGTCCCATGAAAAAAGTGTGCAACATGTCCTGTTCTGAGGACCTTGGCCCATGCATTCTGTAACTCTTTGGTGGCCTTATCTTTTTGGCCCAGCAGAGGTCTCTTGTTCTTTCCAAGATTTTTAAGGGACTCAGGATTATTAATTACTTACTTAGATGTCATATGGTCCCAACAGCCTTTGATCATCCCCCATCTTCCCAACTTCTTCTAAATGGAGATGAATTATAACACTCTAAGTGTAATCACAATAGACTTTCAGAGTAGATATTCCTCAGCTTCCTGCCACTTATTAAAACTGTAAAGAGACTGGTGGTAACCTTGCTGACACCTCCTGCCTAAAACCCATTTCTCTGAGTTTAAAGTTTTATGACGGGATGTTTCTCCCATCTCCTGAGATTTTATTACCTCTGCTTCCTTTAATAAGCTTACAAGGAACTTCTAATCCTCTCTGAAATGGGATTTTAGTTTCCTGGTTAAGCCTTTGTCCCCAGATCACAGAGGAATGTCAGACAATTGTAATATAAATTCTCTCCATCCCATGTGACCTTTTCAGTAACACTGAGCATTATTTTGGCAACCCTTAGTTCTGGCCTATTTGGAACTTTTTAACATAACCAAAATCACAGGAAATTATAACAGCAATATGTCTGCAATATTACACAGCAGTGGCCAAATCACCACAGGTAATACCCAGGTATTTAAAAGGCGTTTACAGTCTTGAGGGGTAAGCCATCAGGAGACAGGATGCGGAGGGTGTTATGAGCTTGTGTTAGTCTGGCTAACCTGCACTGTGAGCCAAAGAGCATGGATTTCGTCTTTAACCACTAGTTGGTTGAAAGTGAACCATTTATGGGCTTGAAATTAATAGAAGGTTAGAGAAGTAGAAAGGCTGCTCAGGATTTAATCGCTAAAGTAGAGGATAAGGTCATCCGTATATAGTAAGGAGTGGTAGGAAAGACAATCCTGGGGGAGAGAATTGATAAATAGGAAAGAATGGGCCCCAGAATAGATCCCTGGGGTACTCCAGTGGAGACCGGTAGGACAGAGGAGGTGGCACCACCCATACACACCTTTTGCTATGAATCGATCCTAAAACTACCCGATAAGGGATCTTGATTAATTATTACCTCGATCGCCATAATGATGATTTAATTATGGCTGTCATACAAAAAAAAAAAAAAAAAAAAATGCATACCCCGACTAAAATTCGTAGTCTCGGATTTGGCAAGTTGTGACACTGCAAAAAATCACGCCCAGTGTTTCATATTGCTATCTAAGATATATATGGTCTGCCTACCATTCATCTACTGATAGTGAAGCAGAGGTTGAGACAGAACTATCAGTGGTGCCATAAGTTGCATCAGTACCTGTCGTGGATGCCACTGCTTGCAAACTAGACAATGCCTGTGGCTCGAAAGAGTAGGGTTGGATGTTATGCATGATCATACAGGACAGTGCTTGTAAATCAAATGTCTCTTCGTCTGATGGCATTTCAGCCAGAAAAACTTTACACAGGGTTAAATGGCTGAAACGATGACTCCGACAAATGCCTCAAAACAGTTACAATGTCTGACTGCAATTCCCACTTGCGACAGCATCCACCACTGACAACTTCCCAATTACGTCACTTAGAATCCCGCTACTGCACTGAGGAGCGGTAACGCTGAACCGTAAGCAGCAAAGTGCTGCATAGGATGCACATGGAAATAAACTTGAATATTAACCAAAAAAATCAATATAAATACCAGCAAAACAAAATTGTTCCACTATTCCTACATAGTGTAATCGGAACGTTAAAAAAAAAAAAAAAAAACACAATAACTTTGCACATGATCTTTAAAGGATGCCCATTTAGCATTGCATTCCCTCATCAGTTTTAATATGTCCCTAGTGAGCCAGCACGTGTCACCCCTACGTAATCTTCTGGAGGTTAAAGGGAAGTGCTTTTATTGAATATTTGTAAGGGCAGTGAGGAAGAAACTAAGAGCAGGGGAGACATCATTCATCATATATATTCATCAATAAAAACAACTCTGCCAAATTTTGGAACATCCTCAAAGAAGTCAAAGGTCAGTCCACTGCAGCATCCCTTCCAAACAAAATTGTGTCTGATGGTACCACCTATATGGACAAAGCTGATATACTAGAAAAGCTTAATGATCACTTTGCCACTGCAGGGCTTGCCTTTGACACCTCACCTATCAGCAAACTTAGCCCGGCAAGAGACTACACTGTTGGCTTCACGGATAATCGTCAACCATAACCAACCGCATCCCACCCCTTCAGCTTCCTCACAATTACGTTCAAGCAAGTGGAGGACCTCCTCCTTTCTCTGGATACAAAAAAAAAAGTACGGGTGCAGATAATATTGAACCATTTCCTAAAACTTGGCCATATCCATCTGACCGCCCCCATCACACACTTTTTCAACACCTCTCTGATTCAAGGTGAGCTACCCGTCTTGTGGAAAACTGCCCACATCCTACCATTATTCAAGACTGGGGATCCGAGTGATCTGAACAATTACCGGCCTATTTCTATACTATCTGTCTTCTCTAAAATTACTTGAAAAAATTGTCAACATCCAACTTGGAGAACATTTGGATTCACAAAAGTTGATAAATCCAGCTCAGTC
Source organism: Neoceratodus forsteri (assembly GCA_016271365.2). Lineage (NCBI taxonomy): Eukaryota > Metazoa > Chordata > Ceratodontiformes > Ceratodontidae > Neoceratodus > Neoceratodus forsteri. Next base: position 748,175,474 of record CM057456.1, on the reverse strand, counting down.
CAGCTTCAGAGCCAAACACAGTACAATATCGGCTCTTGCCAAAGTAACTACAGACTGGCAAATGGCCTTGGACTCTAAGAAGCAAGTATTTGCCCTCTTCCTTGACCTAAGTAAGGCCTTCGATACTGTGAATCATACCATCATGCTTACTGCACTGAGTAACACTGGACTTGATAGTTCTGCCATTAAATGGTTCACCAGCTACCTAACCAATAGGTTACAACAAGTCAAAGCCATAGGAGATCTGTCCCACAAAAAATCCTTGTTACGAGGAGTCCCACAAGGCTCCATCCCGGGCCCTATCTCTTTGCAATATACATCAATAATCTGGACTCGCAGCTGAGCACAGCAAATGTGCACTTATTCGCGGATGATACTGTACTCTATACCACAAATTCATCCTTGGATCTGGCCCATGAGTACTTACAGAAAGACTCTGTCACCCTCCAATACAACCTTATCACTCATAAGCTCCTCCTCAACGCCAAAAAGACTAAAGCAATGATTCTCTCACCAGAGTCTACTTCCGGATGTCCACATAATCACACAGGTCCGAACACTCTTAGATGAACCCCTTGAAGTAGTTGATACCTTTAAATACCTAGGGTTCTGGCTGGATAACGAGCTCAACTTTCTATGCCACTTAAATGAAACCTTGAAGAAACTAAGACAGCGATTAGGTTTATTCTATCGAATTAAACACCTACTCACGTTAGAAGCCAGAATGAAACTAGTACAAACTATATTCCTACCTATACTGGACTACGCTGACTTCCTTTACAGTCATTGCCCATCAACGATGCTAAACAAACTGGACACCCTTTACCACCGGGCTTTAAGATTTATCTTAAATCTACCCCGTAGTACACATTACTGTCGTCTATACCTGGTTTTGGGATGGAACTCACTCTCAACTAGAAGAAAAAGGAATGCTCTCCTCTGGTTTTTTAGAGCATTATCTGATAACCTCCCTGCATACATCTTCAAACAGGCTAAAGGTTCCTATGGCCTGAGACACTTCTCCTTAATCTGCTTCCAGATTCCTAGAGTGAAAGCTACCCTTGGCTCAGCAGCAATCAACTTCTTACTTCCACCACTTTGGAAACTATGCAAGACTCATTAAAATTATCCTCACTTCCAAGCATTTTCACATTCAAAGCTCTATTAACGGATTATCCGAAGGAATCATGCAACTGTTTCAGATGCCGATGACCCCTAAGCCTCGGGTGCCACTCTCAAATCCTACGCCCAAGTATCTCATCCACCCCACATTCCTAACAACAGAAACCTAGGACCTACAAGCCAAGTTCCCTTAATCCAAGATGACCCTGCCTATTCTCTACCTTTTACCTATTCTGGCCTCCCTTTTGGCTGCCTACTCTTTCACCCCAATTTCTACCCTATTCCTTAATACCTCCTTATTTTTTATCATTTAGGTATGAGCTCTTACTCAGCGGAGACTATATGGGATTGTTGTCTTCTCATTTCAGTAAAGCTTATCATTATGTACCTTTGCATGTTAATTATGTAGACCGGTATGTATAGGCCCATATTGACCGGCACCTTCACAATGTTTTTTTTTTTTTTTTTTTTTTTTTGCACCGTTGTCCACCGTAATTGTAATCTTATGAAGCGTACTGTATTGTATTTATGCCCAGGACCACCTTGAAAATGAGCTTGCTCAATGGTGTTTATGCCTGGTTAAATAAAGTGATTGATTGATTGATAGATAGACATAGAGGGGAGCCCAGTCAATGGCCATGATGTCACTGTACAGCTGTGAAGGGATGAATTTAGAATAGTCCCGGAAGGTAAGGTACTTGGAAGGTGGCTGGTAGTTTTTGTGGACCAGATACAAAAAGTGGATGAGCAGTCACTTATGGAATCAGATAAAATTTCACTAAGGGTAACCTTATCTCGGCATAGTATATGAGCTCTGCTTAATTTTTTTTTTTTTTTTTTTTTTTACCAGAAATAAAATTAAAATGTAATTAAATGGAACTGGTTAAAGGATAATGTAGATTTTGAAAACCTTTTTAAAACTTTACAAAAATATTGAAAAACAAGAATGTCAGTGTGAAAGCAACCAGATTCAAGGAGCAAAAAGCATACTGGCAGTAAAGCCATGTTTTACAGCTTAGCACAAAGTTACACATACCCCTAATAAAACACAACATGGGAATATATGCACATAACCATGATGAAATTAGACTGGTTTAGCTTTAAGAAGGGTGGCAAGAAGCCAGAAGGCCTCACAGAAATCTGTAAAGGATGCGATCATGTGAAAAGCATATCACAGACATGTTTTGTGCTTTAGGACTAACCAGTGTGATATAAATCATAATCTCAGCCCAGCACAAGGTCAATCAGCCAACATTCACACATCTGTGGGTCACGGTAAATAAAAATGCTGTTTGTTATGGGACTGCAGATGTCAGATGTGGTTTAACTGCAGCTATCACTCACTGCTCTAAGGAACGCCACCCACCCCCTTTTATTTGTAGCACTTTTTGGAATGGGGGAAATGGGTGAAAAGAGTAAAAAAATGTGTTTTCATGAAAAAGCTTAAATGAAAATAGAAAAAGTAAAAACAAACCCAGAAGAGACTAACTGTGACAAACTGCTTTCATGATTTAGGCCTTTGGTGTTTTAAGCCTCTGAAAATCTGTACAGTAATCTGAATGGGCAGCTGGCTTTTGTAAATCTATGCCAACAGCTTGATAACTCAAATTAATTACTGGGCATAACAACAGGGGTGACTTTTACTTATTGCCTCATATAAAATACCAGATTTGTTGTTTTAATTAAGGCTACCAACAGATAACGTTCAAATCTGCATGCAACACATGCCCCCATTAACTTTAGTAGTAGTACAGTTTTATTTGTTTGAATAGCACCTTCTCCTGGCTCAAGGTGCTGTAAAAAAACAATTCATTAAAATACATAAACTTATAGCATGGTAAAGAGAACATACTCAGGAAAATAGTATCACAAAGAAGCAGGTGGTAGATCGCTACAACTGGGCATAGCAAGTTAATCAAAAGGGAAAGGAAAATTTTTTTTTTTTTTTTTTTTTAAACCAGGAAAGGCACACTAAGCTGATGCTTGTTTCCAGGAGCGATCCGGGAGCACAAGGAAGTTAACAAGCTGCTGACACGCTCAGGTGAACTTTAATGAAACATAATATTAGACATAGTCCAGCTTGATTTCCCATTAGTTCTGTATTTCTTCTCTCCATTAATTATTACTGAGATCATTTGTATGAAAATAGGATTTCTGCTCCTGAAGAGTTCATATATGTTCCTGCTGATTTCTCCCTACCTGAAGTCAGAGTACTGCTTGTGACCTCACTGTTACTCCCATGGTAACAGACTGTGATGTCACAACAGAGGATTATGACTTTAAGTAGGAAGTAAGCTACAGAGGCAGATGAACGCAAACTAAACTCAAAGGGAAAATGGTCATATTCATACATATTTCCTTGGTAATAAATTATGGGGAGGAGAAATACATAAAATATAAAACGGAATGCAAGCAGAATTGCACCCAATTATTGTGTTTTTTAAAATTTTCTTTGAGGTGTCAGTAGCTCTTTAAGTGACTTGCTCAGGATTACGCAAGTGGGGGCTATGGGATTCAAACTCAGGTCTCCAAGTTTACAGCTCAGTGCCCTAAACTACAGCACTATACTGCCTCCAGGTGTTTCTTCAGCTTTTAGGGAATTTTTTTTTGGGGGCAAGTTCTAAAATAGACAAGAGCCGTCACTGAAAAAGCACAATTTCCTACTGATTTTAGCAGACTGCATATCAGACAGTCCCTTGTCCCTGGGCACTGGTGGGCCTGTAAGGAGTTAGGAGGTCACGGTGGTACTGTGGGCCCAACTCGTTCAGGCTTTTGAGTGATAACAAGAGCCCTGAAATCCAACCACCACATAATCAGCAGCCAGCCCAGGACCCTGAGCAAGGGGGTGATACTGTACATTATGATCTCTTAAAAGGGCAGAAGTTTCGCAGTGGTGTCCTGGACTAGCTGTAGATGATAGATGAGACACTTGGGTAAGCCCTTATAAATAGGGCACACTGCAGTACTCCAGTCTTGAAGAGACAAAGGGTGTGCAAAGCTGCAGAAACAAAATGGGGGACAGAGCCTGGCTATAATTTTAAGATGATAAAAGCAGCCCTTTATGACTCCAGACACCAGGACTTCAAATGACAGATGACTATCAAGAACTACTCCCAGATTTCTCATGTTCCCTACAGCTTTAACCAAGACTCCATGAAAAGTGCTGAGCCAAAGGCAGGACAAATTTGCTGATTAAGCCCAAAAGCAACAGTTCTACTTTGCCGGGCCTGCGTTCCTCAAGTTGGAGTCCATCCACTCACTCATTTTCGAAAGAAAGTGGGAAACTAGGCTTACTTTGGGAATTGGTTCTGAACAAGAGACACCTCAAGCTTAAGCTGCACTCTTACAAACTTCAGCCATCACTTTGGGGAGGAATTTCAAATGGGTCCAGAGAACAACCTTTTTCTTGTGGATAATTGAAGTCAGGTAAAAATGTAAAGAGCCTGACTGAAGCTTGCTCGGCCTTCTAGTTGAAGTTAATAGCAAACAAAAAAAAAAAAAATCTTCCGTGTGCAGAATTTTCAATCGTATGTAACCAGAGGTTCAAAAGGTTCCTGCATGAGCTGGAAAAATAACTGGGTTACATAGATCCATAGAAAATTGTCGGCAGATAAGGACCGCTAGGCCCAGGTATCTAGTCTGCCTTTAAGCCCTAAACTTGCATGCAGTCACTGACCAAGTGATCAACAGCTTTTCATCACTCACTCCCCACCCAATGTTCCCTTGTGCCTGTCCCAGGCATGTTTAAACCCCTCCACTGTGCTTGCCCCCACCACCTCTTGTGACAGACTGTTCCAAGCATTCACCACCCTCACTGTGTAGAAAAACTTTTTCATGTTACCTCTTACTCCACCCCCTCCAATTTCATATTCTGTCTCCTCGTTCTGTTATCTTTTCTACATTGGAAAATATCCCCACCTGCACATTGTTTATGCCCTTGAGGTACTTAAAAGTTTCTATCATGCCCCCTCCCCCGTTCTCCAGTGAGTATATATTGAGGACTTAGTCTCTCCTCATACGTTTTGTGATGCAAACCATGCACCATCTTTGTCACCCTTCTCTGGATAGCCTCCACCCTGTCTATGTCCTTTCGCATGTATGGTCTCCAGTACTGCACACAGTACTCCATGTGAGGCCCTTACAGTCAGCACTTCCAGGGTTCCCCATCCAGGTGCATTATCTTGCACTTTTGAAATGAACCTCAGTTACCATACCTCCACCATCGTTTAAGCTTCTCCAGGTCCCTCTTTATTTTCTGCAACCCTTCAGGAGTATTCACCCTGTTGCAGATCTTGGTGTCATATGCAAATAGGCAGACCTTTCCTTCCAGCCCATCTGTAATGTCACTAATG